>JAKSZP010017264.1:0-148582 GCA_022478985.1 Massospora cicadina
CTGATTTGATTTGAGCTCAGGAGGCAGCTGTGCCAATAGCTGCAGCCAACACCAAAACTCACACGGTCATGCTTGATTTAGTCAAAAGAAGACAGGAAATTAAGAGTACCATCTACAATATAGAAAGAAAATTTGAACAACTCAATGAAGAGATGAGAGCTGAAATTGATAAGCTTCACACAGAAATAGAAATCAACAAAAACGCATTAGAATTGGCCACTCAATCTGAATTAGATTCCTTGAAGCTTAAAGTCATCAAATTAGATGATGAAATGTCCAAATATGAAAAAGAGAACCATGAATATATGAACATTTATTCCATGTCCAAAACTGAGAGGGCAAGCTGCAGAAAGAAGTCGAAACCCTGAAAGTGCTTTACAAGATAAAATTGATAAAAATTGCAACTTCAGGAAAACAATCAAAAACGCTTAGCTTGGGAAGATAAAATCCTTAGACAATTGGATGACCTCGAAGACTCTAAGTGTACTTGTTCATGGGATGAGTACCATGAGGCGAATTTATTTGAGGAGTAATCAGCATCCATTGAAGCAGAGAGTATTGCTGACAGTACCATCCAATATGTTTGGGAAATGCCCCTGACCATTGCGCCACTTCCTGAAGTAACACCTGAATCAACTCCAGCGTCTTCTCAAATCCCAATTAGAAGTGCTGGCCCAATTATTGTTGAAGATTTCAAGAGTACTCTGATGTTGCCCACTTTCCATTGGGATAATGCGCCTGCCTTCTTCCGGTTATTTGAAATGATGATGTACAGTTATAGTGACTGACAAAAAGCTGTCACCGTCATGAATTGTCTCAATAATTCATGCCAAAACCTAGTTTTGCCTTACCTTTGTGGGGAGAACTGGAGTTATAAGGAGGCGAAGGAGGCGATTTTGAATGAATTCAGTAGTCCAGTTAAGATGTCAGCTTGTAAACAAGAATTCATGGGAATTCAATTTAAGAAGGATGAAACAGTGGGTGCGTTCACCAATCATTTCTATGAGGAAGCACAGATCCTTAATGGGGCCAAGATGGTGACCAATTTTGATGGGATAATTGTGATGCAGAATGCATTGCGCCCTCATTGAGAATTGCACTGATTGATTTCATCAACTTTGACCAGTAAATGCACCATTGCTCAAATGGCAGAACACTTAATGGTTCTATCAGCAACATTCGATGCACCAAATTGGACATACAAGCCAAATAACCAGTCAAACAATAATAAGGGACCAGGACAATTCCCTGACAAATCCAGAGATTGCAACAATCGTGGGAATCAAGATAAACAGTATGAAGGAGCTAGACCATTCAATCCTCAGTTAACTTGAAATTAGTGTGGACATCCTGTTCATTTCGCCAATAACTGTGACAACGCAAACCAAAGGATTAGGTTAACTTAGTCCAGCATAAGGATAAACAGGAAACTTCTGACGGGCAAGGAAAAGACCATGTGGTCTAGATACGGAACAGTCTAGAACTGCAGGTAACCAAGTTCCCCCAGATAAATAAGATGGTTTGGACAATTTGGATCTATTTGCAGATGAGCCTGAATTAGATCCCCTTCATCAGATCATGTACCAAGATGTAAACGCAATAATAAGTTTGAAATTTTAGGGGATTGTCCCCAAAATTATACAGGAGGTAGCTCGCCCATATGCCCGACAAATAGTGGAGAAGGTCCAAAATGCCAAAGATGAGATGGACTTATTGAAACTAAAGTTAAATGGAGTTAATGTATCAATTTTAATTGGTACAATTTGAGAAACATTCCCTGATATATCAGCTCAGTTAATTCATACCCTGGATTTGGTCAATGAATCTGTTTTACATGTAGTAAACAATAGCTTATCTTATTTTTCTGAGTGCACATATACAGATATTTTGGTGAACTAAATCCCTGTCAGAGCAATAATTGTTAGTGGAGCGCCGATCATTATAGTATTGACCAAATTAGTAAAGAAATTAAAGGCCAAACACGATTTGGAGCACAGGAAGCACTATTGTCATGGTTAGATGACTTTATAGTAGAACAGATACTAAAGACAAGGCTGGGCGACAGGAGGCCCAGAAGGTGAAACTTCAGGCTCTTCCTGACTTGAAACACACCTTAGATCAACGCTGGGTGCAAGTCAAGCATGCCCAGGTTGATTCTAATGGGGTGCAAAACGCCCAGCCTCTGATCTCGGCCCAGGCTCTAAAATGAATGATTTATGTTATTAATAAAGATGGTTCAATTTGGTTGATTAGAGAGCAAGGGTTCGAGTCCCACTCAAGTTATGAAATTTTAGGCTTGGGTAAAATATGGCTTCAATCAATTACTCGAGTAAAGGCACTTTTGGTATATTTTACTAAAATGGATGGAAGTGTCTGTTTATTGGAGCATCAAGGCTTGGGCACACTTCCGCAGAACCTGAATTTCCCCAGCCCACTTTAAATATGTTTTTGCGACCAACATTCCTTGTTGGTCAACTTTTCTTAAATAAAAATACCTGTTTTCTTATGTTTTACTTATGGTTCCTTGGGCTAACTTGGTGGTGGACCACTTCAGGGAGGTCTCCAACTATGTGGGCCACTACCTTCTATCACAATTTACCAAAATCCCAGGTGCTCCCTTGGGCCACCCAGGTCCCCTCCAGATTGAGGTACCCAAGACCCCTGACGCCAAGTTACATTTGATTATGGACTCCCCTTTGGGGTCCACTCAAGCTGTGATATTCCTGTCTTACCTGGTACTTTATGTTGCGCTTTACACCCTTGCCTGGGGTGCCTTTGGCACAGGCACCATTCGAGGTGCCTTCCTTCCCATTCTTCTAATGGCTAGTTCCCTAGCAATGTGGGTTTGCATCCCACATCACCTTGCTGGGAACGAGAGAGTTACAGACACTCTCTTGACATTAGTTGACCAACCTTTTTATTATATGTGCATAAGAATTATCCATGTGGGACTTTCATTATTAGTAAATTGGGTGTGCTGGCCATTTGTCACTGCCACGATGGTGCTCACCACAGTTTTCTCATTTGGTTTTGTATTGGTGCAACTCAGCGTTATTCTTGCAACTACCAATTGGAAAGTGCCCACCCTTCCTGCTCATACTTGGTGGTCTTGGACTTTTTGCAATCCTAATATCGTGATTCCCCACCTTTCTCCTGAGATTTACTCAGAAATTCATCAGGCCTTAGCTTCCCTGGAGCTAAAACCCTCATTAGGAAAAAACAATTCATCTAGTTCATGTCCACTTTTGCGAGGAGTGGATTTATTGTCCCAGTTGTCTCCCAAGGTGGGTGACTGGGTTTTTGCGGTACTCCGCACATAGCCACTCTTGTGGCAAGCAATAGGGGGTTTGGAACAGGTCTTGGAGCAGAATCGACCTGATGAAGCATCCCTCCATTCCTTCTTCAAGTTCTTTTCTCTGCGTCAAGTAGGTCATCTGATGAAAGTATACTTGAGTGAATTCTGCGAAAAAGCCCAGGCTTTGCCATTAACTGATGAAGTTAAAACGTCGTTTCTCTATTCAACCTTGGACATATCAATACAAAACTCCCCAATTTGGCAGTCGCCTCCTTCCAAATTTGATCATCTTGTCAAAACCCTTTGGGGTAGTTTCTCCACCCCAACCCAGAAGGGGTCAGGTAAATTTGGCTGTCATCAGATCAAATCATATAAATATGGAAGCCAAAAAGTTGTGCGCGCCTCTGGAAATGAGGGAATCTTATCCTTCAAATCCTTCTACTTCTTCTAAATTTGGAACTGTACAGGGGTCTAGCCCCAAGAATGAAGTAAAGGTTTCAGATGATTCTGCCACGATGATGTCACCCATGGTCGTCCCTATAAATAGCGCGTCCTCAACTAGTGATTTTCCTTGAAACGTGAGATGCTTCCCACTGATTTCCTCCCCATCTCAGCGGAAAATCGGGAACATCGGAGGGTCTGAACCTGAATTTAGCAAAAAAAGGGTTCTGTTATCATTTTATCTCCCCAACATGTTTCTGAGGTGCATGCTGAGGCATCAACTCTAGGCTTGGGGGTGTTGGCCTTGGATAGCGATGCACACTGAACCCTCAGAGTGAGTGTGGGTTTGTTAGAACCAAAAACCGCGTAGTATAATGCAAGCGATTTATCCCAAAATGAACCATTTATTTGCTCATATGGTCTGGAGGAGGACTCTATTTCAGTCTATCAGATTACTCCTGAGAAACCTCGTTTGACCCCTACCATGATTAGGGGTTCTCAGGAAGTGGAAAAGGAACTTCGTCACAAATATAAAGATGTATATGCACCTGCAGAAGGTGTGGTAGGATATGTGGCCTCAGTAGTAAGAGTGGCCCACTATCCTTCCCCCTTCTATGATTCCAAAACATACCCTGATGGCTTGTTCAAGCCAGAGGAAGAATTTTCTGGTGAGTTGATGGCGTTTTCTGCGTTGAATAAATCCCATTCTGGATATTTCTTGTTGACTGCTACCCTTACATCCTCTTATGGAAAGTTCAGCACAACTATTTTGGTGGATACTGGTGCCTCAAATAATTTTACTGACCAAAACCTTGCTGACTACCTTGAGTTGAGTTACTCACCAGGTGGTATGGTTAGAGGTGGGGCTTCTCAAGGTATCCCCACACTGAACATCATGGAGTCAGTCAATTTCCAGGTAGGTTCTTATCTATTGTCTGACCAGTTTCAAGCTATCAGAAACCTCTTGTTTCCCATCATTTTGGGTGTTGAGTGGTGGCGGAAGTTTGACATCAGAACGAATTTGAAAGAAAACACTTTATCCTTGTCTTTGACAAACAGTCACCAGTTGATTGTTTCTCTGTTTGAGGAGAACGCCCAAGGCAAATTACCCCATTGGCCCAATGTTCCCAGTTCATATCTTGCCCCTTTGCTGAAGCCCACCGTGGGACTTTACTTACCTTCTTGTTTGGAGAAGTTGGCATCTTCTTTTGATGCAGCTTCAGATAGTACGCTACCAGAACATTCCGAGTTTGATTGTGAATTTAAACTTACTGTGGATCTGGTGCGTATTTCTTCCCCCATATACCCATTGACTTTCTGGGAGGAAGAGGTTTTATATGTATGGGTGATGGAGCAGTTAGCCAAAGGTGCCATCTTTCAGCGTACCTCCCCTGTTTGCTCCCCACTTCTCTTTGTGGAGAAAGCTGGTGGAACTTTACGTCCATGTGTCGATTATGGAAACTTAAACAATGTGACTGTACCCAACCTCCATCCCATCCCATTGGATTCCCAGATTGCACGCTATGTGGAAAAGGCGAAGGTCTTCTCCAAGCTGGACTGCCTCAATGCGTTCAATCAAATCCGGATAAAGAAGGGCCAGGAATGGTTAACTGCATTCCGCACCAGAAAAGGAATTTTCCAGTTCCAGATTATGCCCTTTGAGCTTAAGAATGCCCCTGCCATCTTTCAACGCCGTATTGATGCTGCGTTGGGAGACTTGTTGGGGGTATGTGCAGTTGCCTACATGGATGACATTCTGGTGTTTTCCCCCAACCATGAGTCACATGCAGTACACCTTCAATAAGTAGTGGAGAGATTGAGGGCCACTTTCCTTACCCTCAAGATCAGTAAATGCGAATTCTTCAAGTCCCAAGTTACTTTTCTGGGCAACGTCGTTTTTGACCAGGGCCATATGATAACTCCAGACAAGGAGAAGGCTATTCGTGAGTGGCCTACCCCCACCTCTGTCAAGGAACTGAGGAGCTTTTTGGGGACATGTACGTTCCTTAAGAAGTTCACACCCAATCTCTCCAAGATAGCAGCCCCCTTTTATAAGGCCAGCGGTGCCAAGGTGCTTCAGTGGTCCCCAATTTTGGAGGATGCTTTTCAAGCGGTGAAGTGCACCTTGTTATCCACATCCGTCCTTTGACATGTTGACCCTACAAAGGAGTTCATTGTGTCCTCAGATGCTTCCAACTTCGGCATTGCGGCTGCCCTGTTACAGGTGGGTGAAGATGGGTCTAAGCATCCAGTGGGATATTTTTCTAGGAAAATGTCTCTGCATGAGTTAAACTATGCCGTATAAGACAAGGAGTTATTAGCAGTGGTGGAAGCGCTGATTTATTGGCGTCACCACTTACATGGCTCCTCCCAACCATTCTGGGTACGCATGGACCACCAAGCCCTGTTGTACTACCATGCTCCACATGTTCTAACACCACGACAGACCCATTGGCATGAGACCCTTGCCCTATTTACATTTTCCTATGAGTTCACCAAGGGCAAGGAAAATGGTTTGGTGGATACTTTGAGCCGCAACCCTGCTTTGGCTCCCAATCCAAAGGAGGTAGAGATTCACAACACCCAGTTGATGATTCCACCGAGTATGATTCTGCCTCAACTTCCTAAGTCCCTGGTACAGACGCCAGCGCTCATGCCTCTGGAAAATGCAGCAGAATATAGTATATTTAGAAAGGTAGTTCTTTCTCAGCCGTTATCAGCTGAATATACTGTTGTTCTCGCTAAGAGCGCCCTGAATCAGGAGGACTTATCCAGGGGTTATCACGTGAAGGATGAGATGGTGTGGTTTCAGGGTCGCCTATGGGTTCCTGCTGGACCACTGCGCCTGGAGATCACTCAGGACCATCATGACGGAATCACTGTTGGTCATCCTGAGAAAGCAAAGACCTTGTAGTTGTTATGACGCACTTACAATTGGAAGGGCTTGCCTGTTCAGGTAGGGCGGTACTGTAAAGAGTGCCTGATCTGCAATCAAATGAAACCCAATCGGCAACCTTTAGCAGGGTTGCTGGTACCAGTCCAAAAGGCTGAAGGGCCCTGGACTTCCCTATCAGTGGATTTCATTGTGGAGTTACCCGTTTCAGAGGGGTATGATGCAATCATGGTGGTGGTGGACCGCTTTACAAAGTTCGCCCACTTTATTCCTTGCAGAACGACTATAACTGCTGATGAAATGACTAGGCTCTTCGTCACCCATGTATTTGCGCTTCATGGGGTTCCTCAAGAAATCATTATTGACTGGGGACCCCAGTTCACCTCCATCTTTTGGGAAGAGTTGTGTAAAACTCTTCAGATTCGCCCCTGCCATTTAACTGCTTATCACCCCCAATCAGATGGGCAGACTGAGCGAGTGAACCAGTGCTTGGAACAATTTCTGCATTGTTACACCACCGCAGACTATTCAGATTGGGTTCCTCACCTTCCCATGGCCTAGTTTAGTTACAACAACTCTTTGCATTCATCAATCGGTTGTTCACCCTTTTTTGCTAACCATGGCTTTAACCCTGATTTTGACATGGAGCCCAGCTGTGGTTCCAAAGTGGAAGCGGTGCTGGACTTTGCTAAGACTCTCAAGAAGGTCCATCAAGGGGTGTCCACAAGTTTGGAGGCGGCTATGCTGGTTTATAAGGAGAATGCCAATGGAAAGCGCCGAGTGGGTCCAGCATACAAGAAAGGGGACCTCGTGATGCTTGATGCTCGCAACATCCCTATCAAGCAGCCATGCAAAAAGCGGGTCCAAAGAGGATTGGTCCTTACCGTGTAGTTATAAAGGTGGGACATGCCTCATATCAGTTGGATCTTCCCTCCGCGTTTTGGATCTTCTCCGTCTTTCATGAAAGCAAGTTGACATTGTTTGAGGGCCCTACTCCTGTGACTTCTGAGGCTTATCTTGTGGATGGGGCACCAGAATGGGAAGTGGAGGAAATAGTAGCCTCCCGCCAGGTTAAGCGACGCCTTGAGTACCTGGTATCCTGGAAAGGGTTTGACGCAGCAGAGAACGTTGGGTGCCAGCACGGGATTGTGTACATGCCCAATACCTGATTGAATCTTTCCATAATCGTTTTCCTGAGGCTGCAGGATCTCAGCCTAAGCTGGCCGTAGCTGCTATGAAGTTGCCACCAGCACATAATAACTTCTCCTTAGCAAACGCCCCTGGAGGGGGTGGAGCCCAAGAAGGAGGATAGGGTAATGTCATGGTTAGATGACTTTATAGTAGGAACAGATGCTAAAGACAAGGCTGGGCGACAGGAGGCCCAGAAGGTGAAACTTCAGGCTCTTCCTGACTTGAAACACACCTTAGATCAACGCTGGGTGCAAGCCAAGCATGCCCAGGTTGATTCTAATGGGGTGCAAAACGCCCAGCCTCTGATCTCGGCCCAGGCACTAAAACAAACAATTTATGTTATGAATGAAGACAGTTCAATTCAGTTGATTGGAGAGCAAGGGTTTGAGTCCCGCTCAAGTTATGAAATTTTAGGCTCAGGTAAAATATGGCCTCAATTGATTACTCGAGTAAAGGCACTTTTGGTGTATTTTACTAAAATGGATGGAAGCATCTGTTTATTGGAGCGTCAAGGCTTGGGCGCACTTCCGCAGAACCTGAATTTCCCCAGCCCACTTTAAATATGTTTTTGCGACCAACATTCCTTGTTGGTCAACTTTTTCTTAAATAAAAATACCTGTTTTCTTACGTTTTACTTATGGTTTCTTGGGCTAACTTGGTGGCGGACCTCTTTGGGGAGGTCTCCAACTATGTGGGCCACTACCTTCTATCGCAATTTACCAAAATACCAGGTTCTCCCTTGGGCCGCCCAGGTCCCCTCCAGATTGAGGTACCCAAGACCCCTGACGCCAAGTTACATTTGATTATGGACTCCCCTTTGGGGTCCACTCAAGCTGTGATATTCCTGTCTTACATCGTACTTTATGTTGCGCTTTACACCCTTGCCTGGGGTGCCTTTGGCACAGGCACTGTTTGAGGTGCCTTCCTTCCCATTCTTTTAATGGCTAGTTCCCTAGCAATGTGGGTTTGCATCCCACATCACCTTGCTGGGAACGAGAGAGTTACAGACACTCTCTTGACAACTATGGGATGGCAGGCCCTGACTCTACAACTTCCTGTGGGGCTTATAGCTTTCTACTGCTAAGGTTTGGATCCTTGCTTGTATAGGCACCAACGATTGCTATAGCCAATCAGAATTATGACATACTCATTGGCACTGACTTCATGCGGAAGTATGGGGTAGAAATTTGACTTTGAAGAAGACACTTTGACGATTCTGGGACAAACGTTGCCACTGGTCTATCAACACAAGGGAAAGCGCCCTTCAGTAGACAGAATAATTTCATCAACTTAGTCTATAAGGATGGAATACTACCTATCAGTTACAAATTGGTTGGAAGAAAAGCCAAAAAATTTCCTAAATATGTAAGTGAGAATCGTGAAATCCTGATCTGTTCTAAGGAAGATGACATAATCAAACTGGGAATGCAGCAAATCGTGGAGACTGGACTGACTTTTGAGATCCCAGAGCAGTTATATTTGGAAATCGAAGCTCCTTGGCAACAATTGAGGATTGAACCTTGGGTATCCTCTGGAATTTTAATCCCTGGTCATGAGGAGATTTGGGTCCTTTTAGCCACTCTGGGAAAGTCTCCGATAAAGGTCAAATGACACCAGGTGGTTGCATTCGCCCAACTAAAACCATTATTGGAGATTCGTTCCTTCCACAAATTTGGTGAATTGGACGAATTGGGACTTCCAAAAGAAAATGATGGAAATATCCATACGCTAATCAAATGGGATTGGTTAGCCAGATTAATGGAGGGTCAGAAAGATGAAGTTCTGGCCTTATTCAAAAAATACCAAGTTATTTTTGCGCAGGATGACCATGATCTAGGGTGTGCAAAGGATGTTTACACCGAGTCAATACTGGTGATGATGGGCTGATTTGATTGAGGCCTATTCGATGGTCCAGGGCAGCAGAGGCAGTAGTTGCTGAGGAAATTGAAAAACTCCTAGAGCATGGAATGATTGTACCATTGTCCAGCCCATGGGCGAGCCCTATATTAATAGTTAAGAAGAAAGATGGTTCAAATTGAGTCATAATAGATTACCAACAGTTAAATAAAATTACAAAAAAGGACTTGTACCCCCTGCCTAGGATCAATGACATGCTGGATTGGTTAGGAGGAGCCAAGTTTTTCTCCACCATGGACTTAATCTCCAGATATTGGCAGATAGACATTCCCCCAGAAGACCAAGAGAAGTGTGCTATCATCTCAGCCTAGGGGTTGTACCAGCTGATGAGGATGCCTTAAGGCTTATGTAACGCCCCCGCGACATTTCAATGGGCTATGGACACGATTTTGTCAGATTTGAAGCTGTCCTGTGTCCTGGTCTATCTGGACGACATTAATTTATTCAGCTGAACCTTTACCAATCACTCACAACATCTTGAGGAAGTATTCAAGCAACTGGCTTCAGCGAATCTCAAAATCAAGCCAAGAAAATGCCATTTCTTTAAGGAGGAATTAGATTACTTGGGATTCATAATTAACGCCAAGGGACTTAAGCCCCAAGTCCAAAAGATATAAGTGATTAATTGGATGTTGGTCCCTAAGAGCAAATGCAATATTCAAGTTTTTCTCAGAATGGTTGGCTACTATTGCTGATTCATTAAGGAATTCACAAAAATAGCCAAGCCGATTTTTCAACTATTGAAAGAGCTGAAAAAGGGATTTGTCTGGGGTGATGAGGCTTAACTCTCATTTGATGAATTGAGTAAATACTTGATGATGAGTCCAATTTTAAAATACCCAAATTTTGAGAAGCCATTCATTATTCTATCAGATGCATCACTGATGGCAATAGGAGCTGTGTAAAAATATTACTCTTAGGAGTTGATTATTGGAGGTCAACCCTAGTAATCTTTCTACTGCACAGGTTCAGTTTCCTTGTGCACTTTGCATTGTAAGAATATATATAATCCAATAATAGTATGATGACTATTATCCGTAGTTGAGTTAGAATTATCTTCAGGCCCAACGCTTCAGCTGGTATTTCTGATAATACTGAAATTGCACTCTTAGGGATTCATTCCCTATAATCTTGTCCACTCAATCTTTGTTATGATCCTCTGATGACAGTCTCCTTCAGCCCAACACACAGTTGGCAGCAATCCCTTAGCTGTGGTTCCCTTCATCTCTAGATCCCCGCTCAGATCTCTACTTTTCTCTGAGAGTCTACCAATTATTGCCTTCTGCAATAACATCCTTGAGATGGAATCTTCACGCTAGACGCTGATAGTCTAACTATTACCAAATCTACCGTCAAACTAATAAGGTTCTTTATTAGTTCTTCTCTGACCATAAATGTGTGTCAATCAGTGAGTGTTTTTGTTGTTTTTTATTATAGTGAATTCTAGGGAATTTATAGGGGATTCAGCTGTCTAACCCTCGGTTGACACCTCTTCAATGATTCGGCAGCCATTGCCATTGAATCACCCTTCCTCATCTTTGCAGCAATGGTCTTCCCCATCCTGACTAGGATTCTGACATTAGACATCCTTGAAACCTCAAATAGAAAGAGTCAGAAATGTATTATTAACGTTTTCCTCTCTATCCAATAGAATCATCCATAATTGGCTAGCAACCTGCTTAGATAATGGGACTTTTTACCCATTATGGCAGGTCACTTCACTAACCAATTGATTTGCTAGTTGCAGGCGGCATCACTCGCCTCACAACTCATTAAACATTCACAATCAGTCAGTGATGAAACATGATCAATCCTAATTGGTACACCTGATAGTTTTTTACTATCAGATGCCCTATTTTGTCAGCCGCTCCACCTGATGAGATATTAGGTATTCATCCTGATCGATCCCTGATGGATACGACCAGATAAATATCCTAAAATCCCCCAAACATAGTTCCTCCAAAATTTGGGTCAACCAATTTCCAATTCACTTCGCCTTAGGAACTTTTCCCCTAGCGATACCAGGTAATCTAGCAGGCTGGGAATATGGGCAAAAATCCCAACAAGCTGTCCTTAGCCAAATGGATGACAAGGGGGATGAACACCCCATGGCATATGTCAGCTGAACACTGTCAAAGGCTGAGAGGAACTATACAGTTACAGACTGAGAATGTCTTGCAGTTATCTATGCATGCAAGCAGTTTCAATTCTATATCCATGGAACGCACTTCAAGGTTGTGACCAACCATGCCTCTCTCTGATGGCTTCATAACCTTAAAGAACCAGAAGGGATAATGGCGTGGTAGGCTTTGAAGTTACAGGCCTATGACTTTGAGATAGAACATCAAGCAGGAGATAAGAATCAGAACACTGATGGTCTGTTTAGATTGCCAACCATTTTTGCTGTGCAAGATTGTGCTGATGACCTATTTGAGCAAATGATCCATGGGGAATTTCAAGAAGAGCCAATAGAAATTCAAAAAGCGTTAAAAAAGTCAATGGAGAATACTGAGCTCATTAATGGACAATTATTTAAAATAATGGACAAAAAGAAACTTTTATTTCCAAAACCATCGGAATGCACTAAGATAATTTGGGCTGCCCATAAAGTTGTCAGACATGTTGGGTTAAAGAAGACGCTCAAACATATCTGGCAATACTACTATTGGGAGTCCCTGAGTTTCGATGTTGCCAATTATATCACCTGTTGCATGGAATGTCAGATCCATAAGCCACATAAGAACATGATGAATTACCAATTAAAGAAACCAGGGTTTGCATGGCACATGGTTTCAATCGACGTTATGGGGCCACTAAGTGCGAGTACAGGTGGTGTACATTACATAATAGTAGCGATTAACCACCTTATGAGATGGGTCAAAACCTGATCTCTGATTCAAGCAGATGCCCTAAGTACCACCAAATTCATCCTGGAGCAGGTGGTATACTGACATGGGTGTCCCCAAGTGTTGCTGAGCGACAATGGGACTAATTTTACCTTGTTCATAATTCCATACCTGAATGAACTAATGGGAATTAATGGGGTGGTGTCTGTACCCTATCAGCCTGAAACAAATGGAGTTGTGGAATGAGTAAATGGAACACTTGCCGCTATGCTAAGGAAGCTGATCTTAGGTAAAGCGTCATCTTGGGCGTCTTATCTAAGTTTAGTAACTTTTGCGTATAATATCAGTTTCCATTCAGCAATGGGAAAAACATGTTCAAATTATTGTATGGTCATAGAGCAGCATTGCCACCGATTCTCTATTCAGCAGTGGAGCTGACTCTGGGGATGAGCGCAGATAAATATCTATATTGACTCACAAACATAATAGTGGATCTCCAATCTCAAGCCTGTGATACAATGATCAAGAGAAGGATTCAGGCCAAAAAAGCTGATGATAAGAGTTGATCCACTCTTAGGGAATTTACCGTTGGAGATCAAGTAGCCTATTGCAATACACATGGGTTTGGTCACTGAAATAAGCTAGATGCATTATGGTCAGGACCGTTTGAGGTTATTTCAAAAATGTGTTTGATGCCTACATGATCAAAAATATATCTGATGGTCATGTGATTAATAGAGTACACAGCAAATTTCTTAAAAAATGGTATTAATATATATATATATTAAAATTTAAAAAAATAAAAAAAGGGAAAAAGAAAAAAAAAGTTTTTTTTATTTTTTTATTTTTTTATTTTTATGCCTCAGGTTGCAAATTGTGAGCTCTTCTTTGATGCCTCTAGGGGGAGGGAGGTTGAACGACAATGTTGTGAAAGAGGTCACCAAAGTCAATCTGAGATTGGATACTTGCAAGGGATAGAGCAAGCTGAAACCAAGTTCTTTGAACCTGAGGTGGATTCTGCAAATAAGCAACAATGGGAAGAGTGATGGGGACGTCCAGTTCAGCAAGTTGGGAAACCCCAGATTGGGGAGGAAAACAGCAATGCAAGAATATGCAATCTGCAAACAAGTCCATGTAATCTCAATATAGCACAGGTGTGGGAAGCTGTGTCTGGAGTGCTTGATGATGGGCTTCATCAAGAACACTTGGCATATGAGAAAACAGCAAACAAGGGAAATGCGCAGGTGGCTGCCAAACCATACCAATGATTATTGCCATTAATGGAAGATATCGCTGGATAGTCCCAGCTGAAAAGTAATCATGCAGGCAGCAAACAGTGTCTTGAAGGTGGCAGCTGCAGGCCTCCTGAAACCGGAAGGGAAAGGAATGGTGAAAATTTGGTGATGGGGAGTGAAGTAGCCCATGTGCAAAGTACTTGCCCTGCAAATTGGAGTGCAAAGGAGGCAGAATCCCAATCAAGTAAATTATCAAGGTCACGAGGCGCAAAAGAGATATTAAGTGCCTCAGTCAATTTACCCCAAAGTTCATGGTATGGAAGTTTCAATGTGCTCATCATTACCAATTGTCAATTTGGTAGACAAGATAGCTGGTTGATAAAATTGGCCAATACAAAAAAGGAACTTGGGAAGAAGATCTGACTCAATTTAGGAAAGATTGATCCAAGTCAGGAGAAATTGCTTTGTTAGGCTCAAGTGCAATTACTTGATTTAGAATAATGGGAGCTGAATCCAGTAATGCCTCAAAATCAAACTTGGCGACAAGAGAACGAGGAATTAATGAATGAGAGTTTAATGATGAAACAGCCTGCCCTGTCCCCTCTTTGAAAAATTGGCACCGTTGTGGGAAGAGCAGAAGAGGGGATTGCTAAATCAAGTTGACTTAGGGGGCTGGATCTAGCTGGACTGGAAAGGATACCCCTTTGGGTGGCTTATGACATAGCTCAAAAATGGGAGGCGTCCGCTTGTTCAGACTAGATAAGATTCATTCATAGAAGGAATTATTGGATAAAGACATTCTTAACTGATAATCTGGTCAAGTGGGGGATGTGTGGGAATTTATATGACCATATTATCCAGCTTACAAATTATTTAAGCTTCAATTAATTTAAGATAATTGGTTCATTTATTTAATTTAGCTTATTGATTAAGCTTTGAGATGTTGATTGATTATTCTGTCTCTTCAGCAATAATCACTGATTAAATGGTTAATTGTAATTCACAGAGGATTGAATCTGATGAGAATTATAATTCCTATTTCATCAGGGATTATTGCCAACAACGTGGATATGAGTAAATTGGCTCAAAATGAGCAATTACTCATGGGAAATTGTTAGGTTTTGTAGCTGACATGTGGGCTGATACAAATGGCAATTTAAATATGCTATTCCTCATGAATATCAGCTGGAATATTTCCCAAAATTGAACCAATATCTCTTTTCTGTTGGCTAGGCGTGCTGAGACCACTGCAGATATCCCTTTTTGTAGGCTAGGTGTGCTGAGACCATCTTGGATATCCCTTTTCATTGGTTAGGCTTGCCAAGAATATTGTGGTTACCATGAATACCCCTAACACATGTCCTTCGCCACTTTACCCTATAAATATTCCCTCACTTTACTACTAATAAACACCTTAGTACTGTGAATACTTTATTGTTTTCAATTGTTGATTGTTTACTTCAAAGTGAAGTTGTGAAGAAGTACTTCCTGTCTAAGTGTCAACGCCAGAGTGAGGCCAAAGTCACTTCAATCCTTATATATTTCCAGAGTGAGGCCAAAGTCACTTAAACCTTTATATTGCCAGAGTAGGGCTGAAGCTACCCATTTATCCAAACTTGACTAGGCTAATTGTCTTCATACAATTAGTAAATTCGTATTTATTCCCAGAGTCAGTAGTTGAACAAACCTGTGCACCAGTGAAAACCACGCGGGTTTTTACAGTAGGTCATTATATCCTTTCTAAACTATCATCCAATCTTAATACCTCTCCAATGGAACTTGGACCCTGCACATCGAGGGTCCAAAGAGCCTTGTCGCAGAACTACACCTGTTGATGGGCTCCACCATGGAGTCCAACCAGTTTCTTGCGTTTTTAGCCTAATTGTAGATTTATATAATTATGTATACCCTCTCTCTGGAGCACTTTATATCAGCACATTTTTGTGGTGCTTTTCACCCTCTTGCTGGTGGGTTGTCCCCAAGTGTCTGGTTGGGCATACCCCACCCCTCTCAGGGAATGTGAGAGTTACAGACACTCTATTGACATTACTTGACCAGCCTTTTCTATTATACATGCATTAAAACTCTCCAAGTAGGGCTCTCTCTGAGTGCAAACTGGGTATTCTGGCCGTTTGACAAGGTCAATATGTTTGGTACCATACCATTTTCATTTAGTTTACTATTGGTATGACTTTAAGGAGTGGTAGCATAGCAGGGTGGTTCCTGTTCCACTCTGGGCCAGTTTTAATTAAAAAAGATCCAAAACCAGCACAGGCTAAAAAACTCGGCGTGGTATATTTGTCCCAAGGTCAACCCGCCACATTTACTATTTGTATGGCTCAGAAGCTTTCTTGCCACAGTTGAATGGGAGGTCCCTACCCTTCCTGCTCATACCTGGTGGTTATGGACCCTTATAATCCTGTTAATATTATTCCATGACCCACCTCAGAAATATATTCTGATTTTCAGAAGGCTCTAATTTCCATGGCTTTGGAGGCTTATATTACAACAAATCTAAATAGCTCCTATCTGACCTCTCACAGCATTGATTTGTTGTGTCGCTTGTCCCTTGATGCAGCAGACTGATTCTACAGTGTTCCAGGAACAGGCGCACTTATGGAGTTGGTGGAAGATTTAAACATTTTCTGGAAGAAGTCATACTTACATTTCTTCCTTTAAACCTTCTACACTGTCTTCACTCTCCGCCAAGTGGGGTCTTCTTGGGCAGTTTCTAAATAATCTTTGCATTCAAGGCCAGACCACACCATTGTCTGGCATAGTTTAATGTCATTTTTTCATTCCGCTTTGGATCCTCACACAAGGAATGCTCCAATATGGCGGACTCCCCAATCAACTTTGATGCTCTGATTGAAGCTCTGTGTGGTGATTTCCCCACTCCAACTGGCCAAAGGACAGGTAATTTGGCCATCATTGTTAACCCACACTTATCTTTATAATATTGCTCTGAAAGCTTGAGAACTCTCTTGTAAGTAGAGGCTTTTTGCTTCCATATTTTTAGTTTTAGGAAATCTCAAAGGTCAGCAGTGGCTAGCCCTGATGTTTAACTAAAAGTTTAATTAATTTAGCCGCGCTAGTTTCACCCATGGAGTAGCTATCCATACCAGCCTCAAGCACTCAAGCGCTCCTTTGGAAATATGATTTCATTTTTATTCCAAATCTTTAGATTTGGGTAAATGCAAGGGTCAGTGAAAATCTAGCCCAAAGGTACTGATAAATGATGCAATTGTTTTGGCTGAAGTGGTTTCCCCAGAAGACCCATATAAATACATCTCTAAAAAGTGCTAAATTTATTTTAGTGATGTGATAGCTGCCATTGCTACTCCATCAGCTCTGGTGGAACTTGAGGGTTTGCGCAAGTCTAGCCCTGAGTAAACAATTATAAAAACCCTAAGATTTTTGCTCCTATGAATCTCCCCGTGGATCTTGGTGAAACCTCATCAGAAGGGGGTGTCTCAAGGTTGGTAATGGATAGAAATACCATGCTGCTATCAGATTGGATATTTTGACTTATGGAGCTTAAAAAAACTATTTTTAATGGAAATCTTATTAAAAATGAGTTAAAGGGAAGCTCTTGTGGTACCAGTCTCAAAACAATTCCCAATAATCACATCACCCCCAAGAACCTGCACTTGTCCCCCAAGATAATTCGCAGAACTGAGGAAGTGGAGAAAGGGTCATTGTTACAAAAGGTTGGTAAGTATACTGCTGCTGAGGGTAATGTGGGGTATGTATATTCAGTGGTAAGGTGTTAGGAACCCAGCGTGCTATGGAAAGACCTGGCTTTTGACGTGGTTACACCAAGTCTCAAAGGGTTAGTCAAGGTCCACAAGGCACCGCTGGTTCCAAAAGCTCTGGTTGGGCGCGTTGACAGGGGTTTTGAACAAGCTCCATCCCTGTGCATTGGTGCCCATATTTCGCGTTTGCTTATTAAAATAAATACTTTAAAATAATTTCAACTAAATTTTTATAATCTGAAGGCAATGATGATATGAAAATAACCCAAAACCCTAACTTTAGCAGGGCGATGGGTTATATGGTGAAAAGAGGGGGTCAAACAGCTACTAAGACCAATTGTGATAGGAGACTAGTTTCATTTTTGAATCTGTTAAATATCTTATTCAATCCTTTCTTTTGCCTTGATAGTATCAGTTGAATTAAAAGCTATTCTCGAGTCATTTTTCCAGTTCCAAATGTCCACATTCACATTTTTATTTTAGACTAAAGTGACAAGTTTAAAATCTGTTTTTGCCCTTTTTCCCTCAACTTTTTACTCGAGCTTTTCTTTAAAAGGAACGTTTCCCCTTTCAGATCAACTTCAGGATGAACAACCAGTTGGGGGCAGGGACTGGGGACTATGATGGGGGCATCTGAATCTTCCTAAAGTCTTCACAATTCTGCTTACTTGTTCTCAAATAAAAACTTGCAGGTTTTGATACTAGGTTGGGTTGGGGTTGGGGTTGGGGGGTAAGGGTGGGAGGGGCATGTGGCAAACAGGGCGGGGCAGCAACCACCCATCTCTCATCTAAGGTATGCCCTAGGTCAGAGATCTGGGTGAGAGGGAGGGACTTGAATTTAGACCCTTTTTAGTTTTAAAGGGTGAACACCCCTGTCCAGCTTGATGGCTGGCCCCTAAGGCCTTACATTAGGGTTGCAAACTACCCTTCACTTTCTTTTATGGGAACCTTATCCTGGGGGTGTGATTAAGTCTAAGGAACCCTCTGGTGAGCTGACGGATTTATCTTTTATCAACAAAGATCATTCTGGTTATTTTCTGCTTTCCTCTCTCTTTCTTCTTTTGGAAATTCAGAACAAATAATTTAGAGGATACTTTAGCCTCTGGAAAATTGATTTACCTTGACATAAGTGACTACCTTGAGTTAAGCTACTTACCTGGTGGTATGGTTAGGGCGTGTGCCTCGCAGGGTATTCCCACACTGAAGGTTCAAGGCTGGTTGATTATCAAGTTGGCAGCAACCATGTGGCAGACAATATTTTAGCAGTCAAAAATATCCTGTACCCAATTATCATGGGTTTGGAGTGGTGGCGCAAGTTTGATAAAAACCAATTTGAAGCTAACACCCTGACGTTATCCCCTAGGAGTGGACAGGAATAAGTAATCCCTGGGTCTGAAGTAGACACTCATTCTAATTTTTCCCAATGGCCAATCGTACACTAACTCAGCCTGCACCTTTTCTAAAGCCAACTTAAAATTTTTTTACCTTCCTGCTTAGAAGTGTTGAAATTTTCCTTTGATGCAGCTTCTACAAGTGTCCTAACAAATCATCTGGAGTATGATTGTGACTTAAAACTAACAGTTGACCTGATGCGCATTTATTCCACATCTACCCCTTGACACCTTGAGAAGATGTGGCTTTGGATGTGTGGGTCACGGAGCAGCTAGATAAGGAAGCCATATTTCTGCTGCATCTCTGGAATACTCACCACTTATATTTGCGGAAAAAGGTGATGGTACTCTATGCCCTTGAGTGGATTATGATAACCTGAATAAAGTTACAATACCTAATCTGCATCCAATCCTGGTGGAGGCACAAATTTCTCGCTATGTGAAAAATGAAGGGTAGTCTCCAAATTATATCACTTGAAAGCTTATATCAGATTCCCATCAAAAAGGTGCAGAAGTGGCTCACTTCATTCTGTACCCAGATGGGATTCTAATTCTGGGTCATCATTTTTGGGCTCAAGAATGCGCCTGCCATTTTCCAAAGTAATATTGATGTGCCTTTGGGAGAGTTGTTAGGGTAAGTGTGGTGGCTACACGGACAAAATTCTGGTTTTCTCCTACACTCAAGCATCCCATGTGATTCAACTGTTGCAAGTAATTTAACTAAAGTGGACAGCTAACTTGACCCTGAAAATAAGTAAATGTTAGCTTTTTAAGTCCCATGCCACCTTCTTTGGTATCATCGTTTTTGACAAAGGCCGCATGATTACTCCAGACAAGAAGAAGGCAACTTATGATTGGCCTACATCAACCTCAACTAAGGAGTTGAGAAGCATTTTGTTGGCTTGCTTCTTTTTAAAAAGTTCATGACGAGTATTTCTGAGGTAGAGTCGTCTTTATATTTGGACAGTGGGGACAAGAAACTTAAGTGGTCCTTAGAACTGGAGGATGCCTTCTATGCAGTGAAAAACACCCTTCTTTCCACGTCAGTTCATCCCCACTTGGTCCCTGAGAGGGAGTTTATAGTGGCTACTGAATCTTCCAACTTTGCAATAGCTGTTTCACAGTTACAGGTGGGTGAAGACAGAGTGGAGCTACTTGTGGGATACCTTTTCAGAAGATGTCCTTACCTGATTTGAATTACGCTGTTTATGACAAAGAACAATTGGCGGTAGTGGAAAAACTGACCTTCTGACGTCATCATTTACATGGTTCTTCCCAATCATTCCAAGTTCATACTGATCATCATACCCTATTATGTTAACGCGCTTTTATATCTTGACCCCATGGCAAACCTGGTGGCATGAGACCCTTTCTCTTTTTGTGTTCTCTTATTAGTTTAAAAAGGCAAGGAGAATGTTTTGGCTGACGCTCTGAGTCAAAATCCTAAATTGGCACCTGATCCCATTGAGGTGGATTTGCTCAACACCCAATTAGTGACTCTTCCTGGTAGAATTGTATTCTAACAACCACCTACCATAGCATGCAAGCCGATTCTTGCTTCCCTGGAAAAACTGAGTGAGTATGGTATGTTCAGAAAGTTCGCCCTCTCTCAGTCCCTAGCATCATAATATATTATGGATCTTGCCAAATGAAAGTTAAATTAGGAGAAGATCACCAAGGGGTACCATATAAAAGATGAGACGGTATGATTCCAGGGCGCTTATGGGTTACCACTGGATCACTCCATCTAGAATAACCAAGGAACACCATGATGTCATAACTGTAGGACACCCTGAGAAAGGCAAAGACTTTGGAACTTATCCAAAATACATATAACTGGAAGGGTTCAGACACACAAGTTGCAAGGTATTCTAAAGAGTTCCTGGTCTACAAAATGATGAAACAAAATAATATGCCTCTTGCTGGGTTGTTGCTAGTCCAGAAAGCGGTGGGACATTGTACTTTTCTCTAAGCCAATTTTATTGTGGAGCTACCCTTGTCAGAGGGGTATGATGCTATCATGGTAGTGGTGGACCGGTTTACTAACTTTACCCATTTCATTCCATGTAATACCACAGTAATGCCAACGCAGATGTCTAAGTTATTTGTTTCCCACGTGTTCTCGCTTCATGGGTGCCCCAGGAGATAATTAACACCCGTGGACCCCAGTTCACAAAGTATTTTAGAAAGAGTTATGCAAAAATTCTTCAGATTTGTCCGTGTAGTTCTACTGCCTACCAACCACAATCATATAGGCGGACAGAGCGAGTGAACCAGTGCCTTGAACAGTTTCTGCAGTGTTACACTGCAGCTGACCATTCTGATTGATCTTCTCATCTCCCCTGGCCCAATTTAGTTATAGCAACGCCCAGCATTCTTGCACTTGGTTTTCTCCATTTTGTGCTAATTATGGCTTCAATCCCACTATTAACATGGAACACAGTTGTGGGTCCAAGGTGGAAGCAGCAGTAAACTTTTCCAAGTTTTTCAGGAAGGTAAGAAAGGGTCAACATCAATTCAAATGCCACTATGTAGACTTATAAGGAGAATGCTAATGGTAAGATATGGGTGGGTCAGCATTTAAGGAGTGAGATCTCATGATTATTGATGGCAGAAATATCCCATTTAATCAGTCATGCAAAAAATTGGGCTAAAGAGGATAGGACCTTACCGCATTTTCAGGAAGGTGGGTTATGCAGCATACCAGCGAGATTCTCCTACATCATTTCAGATCCTTGCCAGTTTTAACGTAAAGCAAGCTGACATTGTTTGAGGTTAACCAGCCAGAGTCCTCAGAGGAAACCTTGTGAATGGGGAACCTGAATGAGAAAAAGTGATTGTAGCTTCTCTCATGTAAAGAGAATATTTGATTACCTGGTGTCATAGAAAGGATTTCATGCTGCGGAAAAGAGCTGAGTACCAGAATGCAACTACATCCATGCACAGGACCTTATTAATGCATTTAATGAGCGTTTCCTGGAGGCTGTGGGGCCTAAAGAGAAGCCAGGTATTGTCACAAGAAGTTAGCTCCTACCCATAAAGTCTTTCCCAGGCTTAAGCCCCAGGAGGAGGAGTGAAGTCCCAAAAAGGCAGGAGGGTGATGTCATGAATGAATAACATCATTGTGGGGATTGATTGATGAAATAAGGCAAAACGTGATGAGGACAAGAGGACCAAGATGTCAGGTCTGCATGACCTGAGGCACACCTGGATAAACGTTGGGTAAAGGCAATATATGCCTAATCTAGTTCTGGGGGTGCCATGATGGTTGAATGAGCAATACATCTGTAGCGTTAAACAGAAAAATCTATATTGAAATTCAGACAAGTCTTAACGTTCAATTAGAGAATAGGACTTTGAGTCTCATACAGTTTATTATATTGCCAAATCTGGTAAAAGTCAGCCTTAGTTAATCACCTGAGTGTGGGCTTACTCAAGCTACAATATGACGATGGATAGAAAGGTGCATTTATTGGTCAAAATTTTGCAGTGACTCATCCAATGGAGGATGATTTCCCACCAAATGTTTATTAGTAATTTTGAGACCAAATTTCTCTGTTTGTTGACTTGTTTACAGTAGACCACCATTTGTTTTTTATTAAATTAATATTTGGTTGGGCCTCTTCGCCAACCTCCTAGAGGCCATAAATAATGTAGGTCCTCATATCCGTTCCAGATTATCATTTAATATCTTTCCCCTCCAATGAACTTGGACCCCTGCATATTGAGGGCTCAATTAGCCTTTACGCAGCTCTCCACCTGGTGATGGAATACACAATAGAATCCAACCAGGTTCTTGCGTTTATAGCCTATTTGGGTGTTTATAAAATTTGGTTACCCTTTCTCTGGGGCTTTGGGTATCAGCGCCTTTCATGGTTCTATGATCCCCTCTTGCTGGCGGGTGTTACCTGGTTGTGTAGTTAGTCATTCTCCATCACCTCTCAGGGAACAATAAATTCATAGGTACTCTCTTGACACCAGTTGATTGAACCCTAATATTACCAATTTCAACCTTCTAATGTTTCTGATAATATCATTTAATTGTTTTTAGGTGTTCGCTTTACAAGTGATCCATTTTGACAAAACCAAGGGTCTTATTTTCTGGGTAATATGAGATTTTCTTTAAATTTTTTGCTGTTCTACCTAGAACTCAATTTGATTTTATAATAGACTGAGATATACTTGCATTAGTTTGTACGCACTGATTTCCACCTTAAGTTCAGTTAATGGGATGTTAGAATTTAATCTGATTATGTTTTTTCAACATGTTCTAAGGCTTGTATTCATTTTAGTTAAAAGTTAATGCCAATATACTTAATGGGTTTAAATGTTTTTAGTCTCTCAAGTTAGAGTCTCCTATTAGCATTTGTGTCAATCATTTATGTATTTACATGGTTAATTCAATTGTTAGAATTATAAAATGTATTTGTTAAGTTGCCAATTGGTTTAGTTACCAAACTTGCGGGCTCAATCATCACATAATTGTATAGAATTGATGGAAATTCTGATCAACTGCATATCAAATGCTACTGATCGGTGTATAAAGTAATGCTATTCTCCAGCAATCAATATCAATTTCTGATAGGTGAGCATTAAATAGCCAAGTGTCACCTAAATATGTAAAAATAAGATCATAATAAAACATTTTTTACTATAGTTAATAGTTTTTCTTATAATTGGTTGTATATTTATTTAATTTTGTACTAAAATGTTTCTGGCCCAGATCACGCTTCCTGTCATCAAATAGGAAGCAATTCCATTGAAAAACTAAATTCCTTGCAAACCTGTGCAGCTGCCACTTTTTAACAAGTGGTGCTCACTACATGGGGATTTTGAGCCAAAGTTATCTTTTAGTAAAAAGACAACAGTACAAGTGGAAATAGTCTAGTTAAAGGGAAAATGGCCGAGTCAATACAAGTGAGCACAAGAACCCCAGAATAGTGGACTTGGAGTATTTTTGAATGGAGACAGCTCTCAAAAATATAAATCAATACATCACCTTATAAAGTAAAACAAAGATGCTAAAGAGAATATCATGAATTTATAAACTAAATTTTAGAGATCTGAAGACTCTCATTCAAGCTGAAAATAAGAGATTTTGGGCCAGATTACAAGGACTCACAATACAGGTTCTGGACTCCATATATATTATAGAAGCGGAAATATTAATGGAGAGAGGGAAATCATGAGGGTTATTATTATACAACTTGGCTCAGACATGTTCAAAATGCAAGATCAAGCCATGATGTTAGTAAAATCCTTGGGGGAAAATGTTGTTAAACTTTGTCAATGGAATAAAGAAATTAGATGAAGTGCGACAAAAAAATTAAAATTGAGGGCATGAAAGGTGAAGTGGAATAGTTTGGTAGAAACAATTCCAATAATCTATTTAATTTGGAAAGAACCGCCTGCCGTTGTCAAAAGACCCATAAGATGGAACTGGATAGTTCATAAGTGATCCTCATATGGTAGTGATAGTTATTTTGTATCCAGCTATAGTAGCCAACAAAATGTGCCTGGAAACCTGGCTGCTTATCCATTAAGGTGCCCTCCCTCCACAGCTAAGGCATCTAGCCAGAGAGGAGATATCAGAAACAACACACAAAAAAATTTGGAATTTCAGCCAACTCCAAAGTTGTTGGAGTCTTAAAAAAGCAATGTTCTTTAATTTATAGTCTTTTCAAAATGATCATGTAGTATGTGGAGACCTCCAGAAGGCTGTTACTATAATCTACTGTATCAACACAAAAAATTAAGTCTCATACTACTTAGATTAGATGCCAATGAAGGGATATATATTTAGAAAAAGAATGCCATTGTTGGTTAGTTTGAAAGCACTGAACACATTGCTAACTGGAAAAATGTTTTTATGTTCATCCAGTTAAAATAGGATGAGACCATCAAAACCATTGCTGATTAGTTCTATAATGAAGCACAAAATAATCACTGTGGCAAGAGCATTGTCCAATCTTGATGCACGTATTGCCATGAAATTAGCACTCTTGCCCTATAGAGATCTGCATCAGTCTATGATATCAGCCTTGAATTTAGATATGAAAACTGCAAAAAATGAGATTCTCGTGGATTTGTGGGACCACATTTGAGGACCTTAACAAAAGCTATTAAAATGCCAATAAAGGAGATAAAATTACTTGGGAGTTCTCACTATAATTGAGAATTAGCCAACCCCAGAGACAGTACTAATTTGTTTGAGAAACCCAAAATGGTTGAATGTAAGAAATCAAAATAATTGTTACAAGTGTGGCAAAGAAGGGCATTCTTGAAGGTTTACAGAACTAAAAAGGACGATATCAATGTAGCTGTACCTGCTGATAATCAAGCGCTCTATGTAGGAAAAGACTGGGCAGAATAGACTATGAACAGTCTAATCTCTCTAATGACTAAGTTTCACCCAAACTAGCAGAACAACTGCACAGAGCAACTGTAGCACACAGTTCTTATATATGATAACTTCAAACCTTCCATATACAAAGAAATGAATAGTGATGCACATGTGGTTACTTGTTCAAAATCAAAGGTAACCAAGCCTGAAATAATTTTAAAAGATGACACGGCTATACATGAAGCAGACCCAAGACAAGCAAGAAAACTGGATCAAGATAGTTGTTCCTCAAATGATGTCAACTTATTGATTCTGATGACCACCATTAAGAATAGATTCCCCAATATAGATGAACACTTTTCAATACTCTTGATTCAGCCAATGATGTCACTATTTTTAAAGTAAACAGTATTTCTTTTATTACAATTTCTCTTATGCAGTTATTATGATAAATTGAGTAAAGGTTAGAGAGATCATTGACTGTGGAGTTCCAATTTAACATTGTCTTTACAAAATTAGTAAATAATTAAGACTTACAACTAGTGAACCAGAATAAATTTTACAGAACGGCTGTACTGCAAACTACTATTTCTAAAGAACATATGGTGCATTGCCTCTATAGGTTGGATCACTCATTGTCACAGTAACAGCAATAGTTTTACCCAATCAGAAACATGAGATATTAACTGACACTGACTTCATGTGACAGTATGTGGTTTAGTGTGATTTAAAAATACTTCTAAAGTTTTTAAATGAAATTTTTCCGCTGCTTTAAAACTGGACAGAGGATCCATTCTAGAGTTGAAGAAACAACTATATCAGTCTGGTATATGTGGATGGGACCTTTCCAGTGAAAGATCATCAGATTATTCAACGTTCTAGACAGGCACATGATCAAATTTATGAATATTGAGGAATTCCTTAAGGGCACAAAATCAATTGTTAATCCAAAGAGCCGTGTATCATAAAAACTGGACTTATGTTGAAAATTCCTGCTTTGTATCATATTAGTTCACGCACCATGGCAGAAGGGCAGAACTGAAACATAAGTTATATTATTGACTTTAATCCCTGGTTATGATAAAATACAGGTCCTGATCGCCAACCTACAGGAAAGGCCAACATAAATAAGAAAGAATCAGGTAGTGGAATATGCCCGCTTAATCTCTACAAAGAAACTTAAATCCTTACATGATTTGGAAAGCTTAATGAGATGTGATTACCAAATGACCAGAGTTTTAGGCATTTTTGCTACAATTGATCATGAAAGACTATTTGGGACCTCCAAGGAACATAAGGACTTGGTAATTAAATTTTTTGAACATGATAAAAGGCATATGCACATAATGATTATGACTTCAGATGCATCAAAGGTATAGTTCATAAAATTGACGTTAAGAAATAAAAAACAATTCACATGAAGTTAATTAGACGTTTATGGGAAAGTGAGGCCATAGTTACTATAAAGATGCCAAACTACTCACCCATAGGCTATTGGTTCCATCTTCAAGCCCTTGGGCAAGTTCAATTTTTATTTTATAAAAGAAAGATATATCTAACTGAATCGTTATTGATTACCATCAGCTGAAAAAATATAAAAATAAAAGACTTATGTCCGCTACTGAGCATAGATGATGCTCTTGATTGACTAGGAGGGGCTTAATTTCTTTTCATCAAAAGATCTTATATCTGAAAACTGGCAGTTTGATCAAACTAAGAGAATCAAGAAAAATGTGCAATAAAAACTGACTAAGGACTATATCAATGATGTGAGTGCTCATTTTCTTTGCAATGTGCTGGTAACATTTTAAACAAGCAATATATGACATGTTAGTTATCTGAAATTTTTATGCAATCATGTTTACCTGATGTTACCAATTTTTTTTGTATCACTTTTACACATCCCCTTGAAACCTTGGAGAAGTTTTTTAAGAAAATTATTAGCAGAAATTTTAAAAAAACCTCAGAAATGTCATTTATTCAAAAAATGAAACTGAATACTCAAGTTTTATTGTAGACGCTGAGGAACTACACCATTAAAACCCAAAGTAAAGTCAATTCAGGTCATGTCATAAATGAAGGTCGTTTTGTGATTTGCAAATATTTTTAGGAGTGGTTGGATACTATTGCAAGTTCATTAAGAACTTTTCTCTCATCGCTGAGCCACTTTTTCAACTGTTATTGAACTTAAAAAACTTTTTCATGGAATGAGAAAACCTTAATAATCCTATGATGCACTTAGAATGTATTTAATAATGAAACTAAAATTGGTATATCCAAATTTGATTGGCCATTCATTATACAAACATGTGCACCATTAATGGTAATTGATGCTGTATTATGTCAGGTAGACTTAGTTAGTGATGAACACCAGTTAGCATATGGAAGCCATACTCTGAGCAGGCAGGAGCTAAATTACACCATGACAGAGCATGACAGACTTATGGTAATATATGCATAACTTTAAGCCCCAGGGAAAGTCCCCTGGTGGTTGATTGGGCCATCTTCTTATTCCCAAGTAAAAAGACACCAAAGAGGATGGTGGTACCTCTCATTACTCAGGGCGATCTCACTCATGTAGTAGACAAGCGATGGGTAACAGCTCTTCCACTTTGGATCCCACCCCCAGTACCCACACTCGCCTTGGCAGAACTGTTACAGGTAATTAGCAAAATCTGCGCCAAAATTGTCATATTGAAATTAGCCAGATCTAATTCGAGTGGCAATCTGGCCAATGCCCAAATCTCAAATAGCCAGGAAGGCATGTAGACTGAGGTATCAGCTGGAACACCTGACATTTCTAATTCAACCAATATGCCAAGAAACAAAGCACCCTTCTACCAAAGTTGTCAAGGATCATCCTTGACAATCAGGCTATAGCATTGGGTGCCACTGATGAGGGTTCAAAGCCCATGGTTGGCAATTCAGGCATTGCAGCTGATGTGATGCCAATGACTGAATGAACAGTTCAGTGACTGAGAGCGGGTGGGTTGGGCGTCCTGAACCCGTTCCCAACCAAATGGACCCGCCCCTATGTGGGGAGGTCTTGGGGGATTCCCATCACTCATTGGGCTAAACGCCATCGCGCCAACCATTAATAATGTAACTGAGCCTTGGTTCAGATGTTTGAGGTTGAACTGACAGCAACTCGGCCCACCGCCAGAATTTTGTGATTTCAGTTCTCAAGGAACAAACCCGCCTATTCCCAAACAATTCGCCAGTCAGGTTGAAATTGTGGGACCCAATCCTGGCTTGTCACTACCCCAATTGACCACTATTTAATCAGTTGCATAGCACTGAGAAAATTGTTGGTCAATTCTCTTACTTTTCCTTTAAATAAAATTTTGCCAAAAAACCAAACAATTTTTTATTATCTCTTCTGACCGCATCCCTGATGGCGTTTCCCTGGTGGCCCATTGGTCCATATACCGGATGGGCTCTACCAGTACTCTTGGTAACTATGGCTCCCTCCATCATCAATTGGGTTCAGTGAGTCCAATATTTTTGGCTCTACAACCCCATTATCACTAACTTCCAGCAGCAATATATGGGGATCTTGTGGCCATATGTCCACCAATTGCAAGATAGAATTCATCTCCTTGCCGCCCCAGTTGAAATGGCCCCATATGCTGAAGACCTCATTGAGACTATCTCAGTGATCCCACCCCCTGAAGCAAGACCTCCTAGGTTGGGATTGGGTTCAATGTGGTTCATCGTCGTGATCATACTTACCATTGTTCTGCATCAACAATTCGTTGTTTCCCAATGCCTGGCTCCATATCAAGTCCTTCAGTTGGCAATGCCTCTGGCATTCTGGATTGTGTTTTGGGTGCTTATGCATCCCAACTGGCAGGCCGGTCTAAACTTCTTCTGCTGTTTCCATGACAATATTTGAAGTCAGAGTATACATCCACAAAGTTCAATTCAAGGTGGCGATGGACCATTATTCATTGCAATGGCTACACATTTTAAAAGAGTCTGAAGGTAGATTGACAATTGGGCCTTGAAGTTGAAAGCGTACAATTTTGAAATAGTGCACTGTGTAGGTAGTGCGCATCAAACTGCATATGTGGTTTTATGGTTACCAACCTTTCTGGTTTTTCAGAATGAAGCAGATGATTTATATGAGATGATGTTTACTGAAATATTGAAGACCCACCACCAACAATTCAGAAAGCTTAAAACAAGGCTATGGGAAAATAACAAGATTGTTAAGGTTCAATTGTTCATAGTTATTGGAGAAAATTCTAATGTTTCTGAAGCCTTCTGAACAAACAGAGATTAATAATGCAACTCATAAGTTAACTGGCCATAAAGGCCTATAAAACCTTTAAGAATGTTTATCAGGATAACTATTGTAAAATCAATTAACTTTGATGTCACAGAAAGTCTTACTTAATATGTGAAGTGTCAGGCTCACACGCATTATAAAAAAGCCACCGCTTTCTGGCTATTAAAGCCTGGGTTTTCTTAGAATACTATATCCATCTATTTAATAGGGAATTTTAACCATGAGTTTAAAAAGAACCAATACATCATTGTAGCTATTGAACACATGACTTGTTGGGTAGAGACGCGTGCTTTAGCCAAAACAGATGCCATCAGTACTTCCAAGCTTATAATGGAATAATTAATCTACTATCATAATTGTCTTCAAATCACTTGGAAAGTTAATATAAGAAACTTCACCATGCATGTCATCCCAAAGCTAAACGAGTTAATGAGAATATGAGGAGTATTGATTATGCCTTACCAACCAAAAATAAATAGTATGGTCAAAAAATTAAATGGTTCTTTAGCAACTAATTTGAAGAAACTTATAGCTGGAAAACCTTCAGCTGGGTGACTTATATATCAGCGGCTACATTTGTCTATAATTTAATTTATCATTGCTCAATGTGTAAATCTCTTTTTGAATAACTTTATGGGCTTTAAGCATGTCTGCCCAAATTTTATATTCCACTCTTGACCTATGTTCATAAATAGACGCCCTCACAAAAATTCAGAGAGCTTGACAAAAGGTACTAATTGGGTTACAGTTCTCCACCTATGACAATACTCTCAAGCAGATTATTAAGGCTAAAGAATTTGCAGACTCAAGGTGGCCTGCTCTTTCAACTTTTTAATTGGAAATAGGATTAGTTATTGTGGTTCCCATGGTTTTGGAAGATAAAATATTTGAACAAGCTCTGGGTCAGACCATATGAGGTCATCAGCAAGGTGGTATTTGATGCTTATAATATTAAGGACCATGTAGATGGATGTATTGTAAATTGTGTGCGAATAAGCTCTATTATCACGCAGATAATTACAATATGATAAGAAACCCCAAAAATTGTTATTTTATCTCTTTATTTGTACTAGTTGTCAACTAGCTGCTAAAATTAGGTTTATCTTAATCACATTTTGTTTTTTCACAGTAATGATTGCTGATATTTATTTTGAAGGCTCCCTTTTATATTTTTTGATGACAAATGCCCAAAATTTCCCCTTCTTTAAGAGGAGGGGTTGTACTAATGACCTCCCAGTTATATTAGTGATGATATACTACAGTTATTTAGTACTGTGACTCCTAGCTTATCTGCAAAGGATCTTGCACCAATTGACATGTTAGAAGAAGATAATCTGATTAAGGTGGAGGATGTGTTGGTCTATTAAACAGATTATATCTTAACATGTTCTGAAACATAAATCTATTTATTCAGGGGAGAATACATATTTAATTGATAGTTTTGATATTTCTAAATTTCACAATGGAAATCTTTGAGTTAGCATTTATTTCAATCAATCAAGGGATTAATCATGGTTAATTAAATGATTAGGCTTAAAAAAGGTATTGGGTTAAGTTGCCAATAAGTTTAGCCACCAAACTTGCAAGCTCAATTGTCACAACAATTAAATAGTGTTTATGGAAGTTCAACCAATAGCATACCAAATGATGCAGGTGCATTTAAAGTAATGTAATTCTCTGGCAACCAATGTCAATGTTTTACATAGGTGGGCACTAAATTACCAAGTATCACTTATATATATATAACTAAGATCCCCAATAAAACACTTTTTCCTGTTTACCTAGTTTTTTCTAGATAATTGTTTATCTTATAGTTTTAGCTTTAACTAAACTGTTTCTAGCTCATATCACACTTCCTGATGTCTTGCAGGAAGCATTTTTATCAAGTAAATAAATCTCTTATAAACCTGTGTAGTCAACACTTTAACATAAGGGGATTTATCACCAAGAATATTGTTTACAAATTATTATCTTAAGATCTGCACTTTTACTTGATGGAGGGTTACAATTCTTTTTCCTCTTTTGTTAAAGATAACCGTGAGGCCATTCATGAAATATACAAAAAATTGTTACACTAAAAACAAACTAACCAAAAAATTTTGCAGGAGTGGCCAGCATCCTACATGAAGAGATTGATTCAAAATTTTTCAAAAAACGCTAATAACATTGAAAATTGATTGCAACAATTCATATCCACCCTTTCCCTCCAACTTAACAAGTTAAGTGAGAAAGCGTCATGTCAGATAAATCCATTGGAAGTTAAAATAATAGGTGATGAATCTACTGGATTCTAAGTATTTTAATGCCCCCTGGCCCAGATGGTTCATACGACCCTACAGGAAAATGGGATTACCTGGTTCATCTGAGGTTTGGGACCTCAATGGCTCTCTAGACTTGGTTGAGTGATGAGACCTACCAGCCAGTATGGGGATAGAGGGCCACTTAAAGTAGATGGGACTCCTAAGCTTCCCATTCCATCTGGTTAAAACGGGCCTCCTTAACCTGTCATGATCTTACCTTTTCCTCAGGATGTCCCTTGTTTAGAGATTGGATTGATGAAATAGGCTTTGAGATTGGAACCACTGCTTAAAGATTTTGGTTACAACAAACTTGAGAATCTATTAACACAAATCTAAAGATTAAAGTTCTCAAGGAAGGGTGGGATAATGTTTACCACCTATATATTCAATATATTTAGGTTTGAATATTAGAAAAGAAAAACAGCTAGATTAAAGCAAGACAAATATAATCTTCAAACTCTATTCAAAAATCCAATGTGCCAAGATCAAATCATTTTGAAGCGATTAGAACAAAAAGCCTCTACCATTTCCATGATAACATGTATCAGTGCCCTTTAAGATGACCTAGAAAATTTTTGACAGCAAGCCAATAAGACCAGAGCTCAGTTCTCCTCTTCAAATTAGATCTATCTGAGGTTAATTGAGCTTTTTCTTTTGTTATAATGTTATCTTTGTTTTGAGAGGGACTGTTTTAATCCTTCTTTTAAGGATAAGTAAACACCAAGAGAAGGAAGTAAAGCCACATTTCTCTTTATATATAGAACGCTATGGAAGACGCTCCTGATTAACAAAAATTTATGTACCTACCCTCTTTTCTTAGTAGGACTGCTTAAGAAATTATTGTATACCATCTTATGCGCAGACATAGTTTTTGGCCAAGGTTAAAGGCGCTCTCATCAAAAGTTTGTAAAGAGCTTACGCTAACCAACTATATTCAAGCCTCTAATATTATGCAATTCTGATAGGAGAACCCCTGTCAAGAGTTTTTCTTGCTTTTATTCAGAAGCACAAACTTTGATGACTAATAGTCAACATTTATTTAAGACTTGATAACTGCAGAAATATCAGCCCTGATCAGTACTCCTTAATTTCAACTTCATATGAATTTGATGAAGGTAAATTTTTACCTCTATTATTGATATTAAGGATGCGCTTCTTAAAACTTCCAGTGTCTTTGATTACTGCTACTCTCCCATCTACCTCAGCTCAACGCCCTCAGATTCATGTTTAAGTAAAATAAGCCAGAAAAAATTCTTTATCTCCAGAGACTGAACTTATTGTTGGGTAAACCCATACAACGTAACATTTCTGAGTTAAGTTGGCCAAAGAGTAAGCAAAGAGAGGGTGTTGAGAAAGGATCAACTAAAGGGTTTAGTTTCTCGCCCTATATACTTTAATTCCGAAAACCCCAATCTACTTGATATAATTTTTGTACTAATCATATAGCTGGGCAAAATAACAACTGAGTTTCTACTAATACTGCCAGCAATTAATTCATTTATGGAATTCTGAAGCCCCTTCTATTGGCTTCATTGGTCTACATCTATGACAATGAAGTCCTTTATATACCCCTTGACTACTGCAATAATTTGGCGGATGGGCTTCATGACGTAGGAGGATAGATTAGTATAGAAATGATTAAAAAGAGTATAGCATGACGTTGCAAACAGCGCCATAAGGAACCCCATTTATACCTGTGGGTTCTACTGCTGATGATGGACATGTTATCAAAGTCCTGTCAAAAAAGAGTATGTCATTTGTACAGCTCCAAAATAATAGTCATATTATAAATTCGGAAACAATTAATTTTAAACTCAATTTAATGAGACAACCAAAATTGCATGCAGCCACAAGGGCCACAGGAGTCACAGGAATACAGCCACAGTTAGGCTCATAACTGAAGCTATACATTTACATGGATACAAGAGCTATACAGTTCAATCTGTAGAAGAAACCCAGTTGAACAGAGAACATCAGAAATTGAAATTCAATAACCCTGAAGCTAAGATGCAAATATAAAATCGCTTTATGAGAAGAAATTGGATTGAAATACCTCAAGTCTTACGGTAAGCATACAAAGCCCACACATTACTTTATATTTTTTCAGATTTCTTAATTGAAAAACATCTATCACAGAATCTGCCTTTACTGTTGTTTTTATTGGTGCTGATAACTCCAAATATAGAAAAATTACTTTCAGAGGTTCAGACTAAGCCTTATTGTTGTCTCCAGTAGTTGAAAAGAGTTTTGATGTGCTTAGGAACAGCCCTGCTGCACATTATTCAAGGCTCAACATGTTTTGTACACTTGGAACCATGATAAAAGCCCACTTACCCAAAAAAAACAGACCTACATATTTCTTGGCAATATACCCTGTGATCAAATAAATAAATTATCGCAAGTGGCTCAACCCTTCCTATCAGCACCCCCTGAGTGAGCGGGCCACTTTAGCAATAACTTGTGATTGCCACAGGGGGTACCATCAAGAGATTTAAAAGAGTTCTATAAAGATATCATAGAAGTGTGTTGTCAGGTTTAAACGGTTTAGACCACCTGTCCCTTTTAAAATTATAAGTCAGGAAGCCTGAAGTTCCTGGGTGCTGAATTTATATGTTTGTGCTTTCCTTGGCTGGAAGGTCTTTTCTCAGGTTACCGTCCCTGGAGTCACATATCCTGACTATTAATTCTCCCCTAAGTTAATAGAGTAGGTCAATTTTAACTTAAATGGCGAAAAAAGAGTGTAAAGTTTATTTCTTGGAAACATCGTTCTTTGGGAGTTTTTCTTAGTCAATCTCCAGCATACTAAGATAAGATCTATTCTCCTTTCTTCTTGGGGATTTGAAAGCTTGTTGGTTATTTCTGGTAAAATGTGATTCGTTTGCTGCATAGATTGGATTTGAACGCCAATATTAGGGCTTGAAATTAGTCAAGCATTAGACCAATATATAGAGGACTGAGATTTCGTCAGGGATTATCCCTGATAATGGTTTCAGTATTTTGATGGTTTGGGTTTGAATCCCTTCGTCCAACTTATTCAAATCTCCAATTTGGGTAGGATCCTGACATGTACCATGAAGAAGTATTTTAATTGTATAGATCTAGAGAATATATATAACAGCTAGATGACTTTAAGCAGCAAGTAGTTCATCTGATTAGTTAGGTAGGAAGAGTCAGACCACCATCAGTGGAAGTAAGTAACAGAGATCTGCCTTGACTCAGTTAAAAGAGAAAGTGTATTTTTAGAGACAAAGAAAGATAAAGCCAAATAAAGTCAAACAAAACCATTTATCAAGCTTGAAAGACATAACAACCAGTTATTTTTTTAAAACTGGATATAGAAATCAGTTAAGTCAAACAATTTACTCCCCTCAGGCCATAACCTACTTTGATAATACAATGCCAGTATCAACACCCCAGTGATGGGTTTATAATAACATGTCAGTAAAATACTAAGAGGATCTGATTTTATGCTTTGCTTCAAAATTAAGTTCACTCCTAAATAGGAAATTATAGCCAGATCTCTTTAACTATATATGATAATAGCATGGACAGAGCTTGAGACAAGCAGAAAGCCCACCATGTTAGGAATATGAGCAGAGAAGCACAGGAGGTGCTTAGGGCCACATTTTGACCTCACCACACTTGGCCAAAGTCATTGAAATGCTTATTGCCAAGTTTGTAAAGCGCACAGGGCATTCAAAACATGAAGCAATAATTCCTCAATAGGCTAATAGGGAAGCTTGAGTAGTTGTGGATTACACAAACTGGTTTAACCTCAAGGACTAACAGTTTCAGATGACTGGAGCCTTTTGATCTAGTTACTGCAAAGACCATCTTTCTTAGTCTGAGTTGAATTAAACCAAAAAATCATGATGAACATGACTTGAGTGAAAATGCTGAATTCTTGAAGGCCATTAAGAGCCCTTAAGTGACGTTAAAGTCGCTTTTAAGATAAAGTCAAGGCATCAGAATCATCAGCAGCGCCGCCATTAAGAAGAAAACTGCTTGTTGCTCGGAGCCATAAGGATAAGCCTAAGAAGAATGCTTACTAACCAATCAAGTGAAAGTGTCCAGCTTCTGCAAAGTGAAATATAATAATTGTCGTCAAGAAGGTCAATTATGGAGAAAGTTTACGAAGTTTATAAATATAAGAAGTAAGAACTTGAAGTGGAGATTGATGGATAAGCCAATTGGGTCGCACACCCTAATGAAATTGATGAAGATAAGCCTAGTTTTCATGTTGAGTCAGGGTACTATGTCATTGGAGACTCAAATGAAGCGGTTGTACTGCCTACTTCATACATGACCAACAGAAGTTTGAGCCCACAGAGAAGTATAACTGGCTTAAGCTTCCAAGCCCAATCAGATCAGACAGTATATCAAAAGACAAGAACTTCAGTGAAACTATGTTCAAGAAGATTGCAATTAAAGACCTTAGGTCACCTAAAGCTTGTAAGGAGTCCTGCCTTACAAAGGTTTAAGGAGGATTCAGTCAAATAGTCAGTGCATTTCTTACTGCAGGAATTACTTATTTGCAAGTGTATTATATGAGTGGAAGTCATCATACACAAAGTCAATATATTGCTGTACTGGTACTGCACTCCAGTCAACAGTAGTCTTCCAAGCTCATGAAGAGATTGTATTTTTATGATAAACTAAAAATCAAACCACGTTCAAAACAGGTCAGTCCTGATTTAACCAAAGCACTAAGATCGTATTCTGCATTACTCATGCAATTTAGACGCAAATTTTTGTCAGCTCTGGCTTTAGCACTTGAGGATGACCACTACAATTTCCACATAGGATTAAGTTCCTAGTTGAGTTTGGCAGAGTTATTGACTATAATTTTAATGCAGTCAGTCTACTCAACTTCCAGATGTATCATGTGTTTCAAGACGAGAAGAAAAAGAAGTGGAGGAATCAAGTATGCCTAGTCAAAAATAAGCAATATGTTAGCCCAGTCATTAATACACTGAAGACGAATGGATCAAAGCAGCTACCACCAACATTAGAAGCAGAAACTGTTTTAGCTTATACGCCAGCAAAGAAATGGACCAACTTCCTATAGAACAAAAACGTGCTATTTAACATCATTATCAATATAAAGGAACAGATAATGCTTGGGATCTATTGCCCAAAGAAAATAGAGACCTAGAATCTGAGTTATGCCTTGATTTTATGACTATACATGCAAAGAAAAAGTTAAAGTCCTCTTTATAAACATTGTCATGTACATTGATTGAGTCAATAATTTAAAATAAAGCAAAAGCAAAGATGTACTGCTCTGCTAATTTTAAATCAGTTCACGCCATTTCAAGCATCAAAAATTATCCTTCAAGAGCCTACTACACAAAAATATAACTTGTGAACTCAAGTAACAATACTAGGACATTTTAAGAAGTTAACCCAACAATTATGGACTTTTCAAGGGAGAAGTTCATAAGTTCGACAATGAAAGTGCCATAGTCTGTCAATAGAACCTTACAGCTGTTCCAAGGATTAAAGAAAAGAGTCATTTCAAAAGAGTTACAACAACAATAAGATGCAGACCAGGTACGCCCCTCCAAGAGTCTTGGGCTTCGTCCCTTCTACTTGTCCAGAAGAAGGATGAGAAAAGAAAAATAGTCGCGTATTAAAGAAGACTCAACGACCAGACAAAGAAAAAATTTTATACCCATTACCACGAAAAATTGATGGATGAAATGGCTTGAAGGTAAGCGGTACTTCTCAGCAATGATTGACAAGCAGATACTAGCAGATGTAGCAGTCACTAGAAGGCTAGGAGAAGATTTTTCTGCTAACAGCCAAGTACTGTACAAACCAACTCATATTATCAGGACTTGTGCAACGCTTCAGCTACGTTCCAGAGAGATTTGGATTAAATTTTGGAGATATTATGACGTTGAGCATACTCATTTACTAAGATGACATCATGGTGTTTAGCAAGACATTTAAAGAATCTAATGGCACATCAGAAGGCATATTTCACCCCTTTTAAAGAGAAACCTCAAGATGAAGATGAGCAATTGCTCGTTTTAAGAGATTTGAGTAGAATTATTTGGCCAAGAAGTGAACTGAAGTAATCAAACACCAGGAAAGGGAAGGTCACATTCTATTGTCAGGATGAGTTCCTTAAGTGTATGAGAGATTTCCAGGTGTTCTTGAGCATGGTAGGATACTACCAACAATTCATTCTAATCTTTGTGGTCAATACTGAGCCACTCACACACCTGCTGACCAAAGAAGTTCAGTCAATTGGGAAAAAAGGGAGAAGTTGTCTTCTAGCAACTTAAGCAATAGCTGTTGAAAGACCCAATCCTGATATACCAAGACTTCACAAAAACCTTCTACATATGCATCAACGCCAATAACATGTATGTGAGCACAAGCTTAGCTCATTTGGATGAAGAAAGTAGTATATCACTCCATAGAGTTCTACTTGAAGCCATTTACCAGAGCAGAGCGAAATTACACAAATGTTGCAGATGAGCCTGAAAGTGGTGCTACTGGTCAGTCCTTGATTAGTGGAATTAGTACAACTAACAACCATCAAACTGGTGAAGGTACTGGCGATTAGGCCATCACGGATGGGGGCAATCAAGGCCCTATTATAGCACAGATGAGCAAAATAATTTTACTTCAAATTGTGATGTCATGCAAAATAATTTTCGCCTTGCTAAGTCAGAGGATTTACTATATGAAGATGACGCCACCCAAAATCATAAGAAATTTGAGCCCCTTTTATACCTTCAGGGATCTGAAATAATTTGAATTTTGACGTTGATGCCCGATGAGTGAACCAAATTGCACCACGACAGTACCAGAATTCAAATGAGCATATTACCAAATTTGGCAGTCATCCAAGTTTAAACGCAGCTCAAAGCCATAATTAAAGTACATTGTAGGAGCACCATCAAAATAACACGATGTCAAGGTGTAAATTACCAGATATGGTAAAATACTAATTTCAATAGAAGTGACTATGGCCCAGAACCCAGAAGCAGTGCCTAGTACAAAGGTCCCTGAACATCCAGTTTCAGGAAAAAATGCTGCGAGACAGAGCTCAATCATACAGAAATTGATAAAAAGGATGAGCAGACCAAAGCAGCAGTCAGTCGCCGTCTGACTAGAAAATCATGAAAATCCTCAATATCAATCTCTAATGTCCCAAGTATTTTACAATATCACTCATTTATACCTTGAATTTCCCCTAGAGTATAAAAGACTTTATTTTTTATTCTAATAAAACCTTTCTGTAGATTCTTATGTTTATCCTTCTTGCTTTAACTTGTGTTGTATCAATTTAGTAATCACCAGTAACTAAAGTGGGATTGACTAATATGAAGTAATCACTAGTATCCAGTCTGGTATTAACCTGTTTTAAAGAAGACACTCTTTTGAGGATACCTTGGTGCTAATAACGCCAAGGTAGAGGTTGTAAAGGCTCCCGTTGATCACAAAGGCCAAAGTATGTTAATAATGTCCAAGAGTGTCAAGAAATTTTCCAAGAGCGCAAACAAGTTAACTAAAATATTGAAGCACCAGGAGTAGCATCTGAGGAGAGTTTTCTTAGGGAGAGCTGTTGTGATGTTAGCGAAGGTTCTCTGGTGTCTAATTTCATGGAATAGATCCACTAAGCAGCGCGTTAGCCTCTAAAGTTAAGCGAGCCAGGGTTGGAACGCTGACTACAATTATGAGGCACAGGTGCCTAGCGGTGATCAGAGCTGTACATCGCTTTAAACCTTATGTTTATGGCGTACACTTCAAGGATAATTAGGACCACGCCTCCTTGAGATGGTTAATGAGCATGAAAAATACAGATAAAAGACTATAAGATGGGATGTTCAGCTACCAGGTGATGACTTTGAGACCTACAATGGGCAGGATAGAAGGACTTGATTGTAGATGACTTGTCAGGTGTACCATCTTCTAATTGCAAGCCCACAAAAGCAATCAGATTTATGAACTAGCTAGAGGACCAGAGGAGGAATGGGGATCAGAATAAAAATTTGTAAAGAAGATTCTAAATAAGTGTTCAAGAGTAACCAGCTTCAGAGAAGGAAATTTGGAGAAACTAGTACAGGAGAAATGGCTATCTTATGTGAAGCTGAATGAACTTGTGGAGATAATCATGGAAGGACACCGTCAAGTAGGTATGGAAGGCTACAGAAGACATACCATCATATTATGGAGAAATCATTATGAGGTAATGTTGGATAATATTAGTAAGGCTCTTGAGCTCTGTATTGAACTCACTTAATTCAATCCACTTCCAAAGAGGTTTTTGTTTCTGCTAATAACTTCAGATGCACCCATTCACATTGTCTCCATCAATGGTGTAGGACTATTTCCAAAAGTCATCCACTGAGAATCAGTTCATAATTGTCTAATAGATCAATTTATCAAGTGGGTAGAAGCAATCGCAATTATGGCCTTTACCTCCAGCTTGGTCACAAGATCATGTACAAACAGGTTTAATACTCAACATGGATGCCCTCAGGTCAACTTTTTGAGAATGGACGCAACTTCAACTCTGATGTTGTGATACACCTGATAGGCTTAGTAGGAGTCAAGCAGAAGTTTACCACGCCAAACATTTTCAAGTATTGAAAGCGTTTAAAGAGTGAATGGAATTCTTGCGCTAATATATAAGAAGATCTCAATCAATTATTGATCAAAACGGGGCATCTTATTGCCATCAGCACTGTTTGCTTATAGTTGAGCTGCCATAACCCTTTTGGAATGTCACCTATTTAAGAACTATATGGAAAAGAAGCCACATTACCAAGCTTGTTAGCTAAAGTGATGTATGCAGATAGGAAGAATTTACCAACCATCAGATACCTAGTGAGTGTGTTGGTTAATCAATATTATCTGAACGTCAGCAGCAATAACATTAGGTCACTTAAATAGAGTAACAAAGAAAGTGATTGAAGACCCAGGTTTACTATATCTAAGTAGGAAAGAAAGTGATGTTTACCAAATGCGTTGATGACGTTTGAGAAGTTACATGCATTTGGATGGGACCTTGAACATTATTATGAGAAGAGGAATAAGTACTCTATCAAGGTCAATACCACACAAATCACATACAACTGATCCACATACAGACTCTGAAGTCTTTCAATAGGTCGCGTCTTGAGGAGAATAACGTTGAGAAAGGCTCAACTAAAGGGGTTATTTTAACCCTATGATAATCCTACAAATAGTTTATTTTTTTGATTATACTTCTGGTACTAATAATATAGCTGGCCCTAATAACTAATAAGTCTCTACTAGCACTGTCAGCAATTAAAATAATTTTTGGAATATGAAGCTACTGCTATAGGCTCTTAGTTTAAAAACGCTGATGATATAAGTTTTCATATACCCCTGACCGGAGCAATAGTTTGACAGCTAGTCTCATGACGTCAGAGAATGCACTAGTACTACTGGTCAAAAAGAGTATGAGCTTGACGTTGCAAATAACGTCTCCAAGGAACCCCTTTTATACCTTTGGATTCTACCACCAATGATGGACGCATTACCAAATCTTGTCCAAAGAGAAGTACCATTTGTACAACTCCATGAAATAGGCATTAATACCAAATTTGGAAGCAAATAATTTTAAGCCCGAATTAATTGAGAAGACCAAGATACACATGCTGTCTCAATAGCCATAGGAGTCATGGGAACAACATGAGCCACAGTTAGGCTCAAAGCAGAAGCCACATTTTTACTAAGATCATGAGTTCCAGAGTTAATTTTTGGAAAAGCAAGAAGATCAAAAAAGCAGGGAATTAGACTCTGCTGACCCTAAAACCAAGATGCATATAGAAATCTCCTTATTATAAAATTGATTTGATATACATTAAGCCCTACAGTAAGCGATTCAAAGACCACATATTATATTGATAATTTCCATATTTCTAAGTTAACATAACCTTTTTCTCAGGATCTTCTTTATTGTTTTTACCTGGATTTAGAACACCAAATATAGAAGAAATACTTTCAAAAAAAGAATTTAGACTTTACGTTGTCATCAGAGGTTGAGAGGAGTTCCATTGTGCCTAGAAACAGCCCCCATTACATATTATTCCAAGGTCTAACATGATTGGAAACACTTGAAACCATGAGTAAAAGTCCCACATACCTAGAACCAGACTCTCAGAGTTGCTTGGCGATTCACCCTGTGATCAAATAATGAAATAATTACAAACGTGGCTCACTCCTTTCAATCTGCACCCTCTGAGCAAGTTATCCAGTTCAGCAATATATGGGTCAGCATAGGTCATGAGGCTCCCTGTGCTGATAAATCAACTTTGTCTTAAGTTTAGTCATTTTTTTATTCTAACATATTAGCTCTGATATTTCTGAGGATAAAGTTTCTAACAGATCACAAGCTGATAATAAACCTATTAATACCCTCTTCTATACTGTTCTAAGTTGGCCTCATTGATTATTTACTATATTCCAGCTCAATAGGGACTACTGTAACCCATATTGACGCTGTGGTTCAAAAAGTGAAAGTGAAAGATATCGTTGACTCAAATTCACCCTTTGATGTTATTCCTCACAATTATAGGAAATTAAAATACAGCCCAACCTCAAACATATGTTAGATATGTATGGCTGGAACCTCATATATTTGTCACATTGGTGCTTCCTACCATTTATCACTAAAATAAGCGGAATGCAAATATCTAACTCTGCTATGGTATTGGATGATTATAGATATGACTTTCTGCTAAGTACCAATTTACACATGAAACATTTAGCTATCATAAATTCTAAGATAACTTTCTTTTAAATGCTTGGATAATAAGGTTCATCAATTTTACACAACTACTAATGAAAAAGGATAACAAGCTACAAACTTGCTAACATGTATCCACAACTCATTTGCCAGATTAACATATTGAGCCCTGGGACCAAAAAGTAATCTTTCTTGGTGTGGAGGAGGGGATAACTCTGTATTCAACCAAAGTTGTTAGTATTTATTCTCAATACCATGTGTTGGTAAAGCCTGGGCTTCAACAAGTTCCTCCTCCTAACCACTACTCTAAAATGCTGGTTTACATAATCCTTAATTCCCCAAAGTTCTCTCTTACTTAGGATTGCTAAAAAAGAATATTAAGGCACTGTAACTATTATTTTAGGCAATTTAACTCAATCTCTCAAATGTTTTGAGTTGAATAAACCTATCATCTATGTCCAAATATTACCTATGACTGTAACAATAAAACTTCTCAAGATCTTGCATGTAATTGCAATATATTTAACCCTATGCAGGAAGAGAGTTGCCTTAATTGAACAGCGGTAAGTAAATACTGAGGTGTTGTTCATCAAAATTTGATTAAATAATTTTTGCCCAATGTAAGGCCTGGCGGTGACTCAGAAAGTAGCCCATCTGGGCTGAGGTCTGATGTAGTGACAAATACTCTAGCAGCCTCTAACCTCTTGTACATACTTAGGTAGTACACGCTTTCTGGCATTGTGCTCATACAGCATCCTCACTATAACCAGTAATATGTTTAGGTGTGGGGGGATTTTCAGGCTCAAACAAGCACTAAAAATGACCTCCCTTCTTTTGAAGTTATGAGTCTGTGGCTTGTGGTGCATTGTTGGCAATAAAGAATGTCCACGTTTTTCAAATGGGTTGTTGGCCAACATGGATTCAAATTTTACCAGACTTATAATTTATAAAATAAAATAAATATTGCGCAAAATTGTAGTATATTTGAGATTGGCCTATCTGGCAAGGGACTCCAAAAACGGTGAGAATGTTGAATGGAAAAACCAGAAACAAAGATATATTCCAGCTTGAGAGAGTTGAAATAGGGTCTGCCAGAATATAAATTAAACCACAATAGTTAAAATTATGATTTATTCCAGGCAAAAAAGCCTAAACAATTCCTATACTGTACAGGCGGGATTTAAAAACAAATCATCTAATTTTAATAATATGTAATAAAATTCCGCAATTTGATCAATCCAGACTGGTGGAATGTGACCACCATACCTACTATCAAGATTTCATAGAAATTGATGAGCGAAATCTATTCCATTACATTGTCACTCACTAAGGAAAATTTCCCAAGCGCCCTGAGTTTAGGCAATATGGAATGGAAACTGCTTGTGACTTTTCTTGCTGTGAGAGGTAGGAGGAATACCAACCAGAAGTGAAAGAGTCATGGAAAATCTTGATGCTCCCCTTGGAGGTCCCCTAGTAGGCGCAAGAGCCTCAACCGCCAGTAGTTCAATTGGCACCCCCAACCTCTCACTTCACCATCAGAGGCTAAAAACCCAATGGAGAATGTGATAGGGTTTGATTTTCTTGGGACAATAGTCTTCACCCTATCTTGTGAGCTAGCAGGAACCGCAGCTCGCCAAGGAAGATGAAGTCAAGTTTATGTAACAAACAAGGTATAAAGTTCTTACATGTCATCTTATTATATGTAACCTTATGCTTAAAGAGAGTTTCAATCAAACAGAAGGATAGGTTGGCACTGAGGTGTACCTGTCAAATTAGGATTAATTAAATATAGTACAATTTAAGGCCTGGTGGCAAACTCAGAAAATAGCCCCTCGTGGCTAAGATTTGATGTGGCAGCAAATAATCCACTAGCCTCTAGTCACCTATATCTACACAGGGAGCATGCGCTTACTGGCATCGTGCTCTTACTGGCGCACCACTGGTAACCCATAACCAGGTCAAGGTATGGGGGGATTTAAAGGCCCAAACAATCCCTCAATATTACCTCTCTCTTTCTGAGGTCAGGGGTTTATGGTATGGCGCATGTTGATAATATATTAATGGCTGAGAAATTCTTGATGGGTTGTTGAAAAACATGGATTCAAACTAAACCAACAAAAAAGTTATAAATTTTAAAAAAATATTGAGCAAAAAGGTATTGAATTTAAGATTGGCCTACCTGGCAAAGGAATTCACAAACGGTGGGATCTCAGAATGTGAAGAGCAGAAACAAGATAGATTTACAACTTGGGAGAGTTGTTATAGGGTCTACTGGAAAAAAAACCAAACCACAAAAATTAAAAATATGAATATACTTTAGGTGAAAAAACCTAACTAATCTCCATATTGTATAGGCAGGATTGAGAATTAAATTCACATAATTTTTTACTGATAAATAATAAAATACCAATGTTATAATGATTTAAACCAGTGGAATGCGACCACCAATTCTACTATCTTGATTTCATAGGAATTAAATAATGGAATTCATTCTATTACAATGACTAAGTAAATAAGGTCAAGTATTGGGACACTTTGTGACTCTGGTCTAGAGGAGGTGCATACATTTGCTGTTGTAATGATACAGAATAGTTCCAATTAGTATGGCAAGTAAAAAGCTATTTTTGAATCTTTGTTTGAAGAATACTCTGATAATTTCTCATCTTACCCTCATGATTATGGTCTTATGAGAGGTACCCAACAACACGTCAATTCTAGAGACTACGCCCATTTACATCTTGATTAATCAAAGATCTAAAACAGAAGTCCAGGAGACCTTTAAATTTAAACAATCACCTGACGCTTGACTTCTATAACCTCATAAAGTCCCTGGTCTTCTCCCATATTATCAATTAGATAGAAATGGGAGTGATCTGGTAGTTGTGGACTACTGATGACAAAATTATATTACATATAAAGATAGATACCTCTTACCTTTCATTTTTGCTTAACTGAGGAATTTATATGGCTCCCAGAGTTTTGCTATGATGTATTTAACCAGAGATTACTGAAAAACTGACTCTCTACCAAAGATCATGTTAAGTGCGCTCGTCTCTAATAAACGTTTGTTTGAGCCCACTTAAATGCTGCAGGGGTTATGCAATACCCCTTCCAGATTTCAGCAGGTCATAGATAAACTGTTTGGAGACCTTGAATTAATTTTTGTGCTTGTCTACTTTGTTATTTTTACTGTCTTTCTAGAACTTTTACAGCGTATTTTGATTGTTTACAGGTATTTCAACAATTATGTGAAGCTTCTATTAATGTAACCTTCCTAAAATCACTTATTTAACGTAAAATGTAGTTTTAGGGCACAAGGTGAAAACAGGGTATCCTTCCCATTCTGGAAAAAGTAACAGAAATCAAACAAGTGTACTCTTCAGAATTTATGCAACGTCCAATTATTTTTTGGAATGGTAGTATAAGTTACTAATTTGTACCCCACTTTACTGACCTTCCTGGACCCTTAATAAAAAAATAAACAAAAAAGTAACATTTTCATGGGTTCAAATTAACAACAAATCTTCAACTCCTTACGCTTCACTTGAAGGGCTACCCATTCTAGTAGTCCTAACTTTGATCAACCATTTGTGATCTTTATTGATGAACGTGATCTTGCTGTTGAGAACATATTGTTCCATCTAGATATAATTAAGTATATCATCCCATAAACTATTTTAGCAAGACTTTAATTAAAGTTGAACTAAATTGTTCCATGACTAAACGCAAATGCTATGTGGTGTTACTTGCTATCAAACACTTCCATCCTTATTTGTATGGTTAAAATTTTACATGTGGCACTAACCACTCTTCTCTCCGTTGGCTCCAACAATTGAAAGACACAGATAGAATATTCCTGATGGGCGCTAAAGTTAATAAATTATGACTTTTAAGTAGTTCATCAAACTGGAGTCATACATCAAAACACATATGGGCTCTCTTGGCTCCCTATACTATATGTAATATCTTAAAGAGAATCAACTCTTTCAAATAATTACTCAACCTAAACTCTAGTTAAAAACGCTCAATAATCAAGATCAGATAAAGAAAATGTCTTCTAATACTAAAGTCAAAAATGGAACAGTAGTATAAAAACAGTTACCTCCTACTTACCTTATATCTGACCTTTTATATGTATTAAGACAATCACAGAAGCTCATAAAAATCTGGGAACAGGGCTGTCAAAGCGCTTAATGGCTGAAAGCAGATGTCATTGGAAAAACATGGCGGAGGATGTTCCAAATTACTAGAGAAATGCATAAAGTTTTGTTCCCAAGACAAACCATTATGCGTTTTCAATTTAAGCTGAATACCTCTGGGGCATTTTAATATAGTTATAATTGATATATATATCTGTACGTAGTAGTATATGAGCACTAGTATATTATACTCACCATTAACAACTCCATTAAATTATTATCTTCCACATCCACGCCTAATGCCACTGCTAAAGCCACCATTTGTTTTATACTGACAAGTCTTTTTTAGCATGTTTTCTCTCAAATTCTTATCAGACAATGGCAATAATTATATTTCATCCATTGTTTAAGAGTTCAGTTCCATCATGAGAATAAAATTTCTTACAATTCACTATCATCTTAACATAGCTGGTACAGTATAATGAGCTAATGGCACTCTAGTGTCCATCTCACAAAAATTGATAACATTTGATCCTGTGCATTGGAAAAGGTATCTTAGTGCTCTCTACCCTACTGTATTTATATAGGATGATTAAGACGTCTCCCTTCTGAGTATTATATGGTTATGAGCCTCTGTTGCCTTCTAGACTTCAACCAATTATTGAGTCTGCTAGCCCTGATAATGTAGAACTTACTTTAAGACAATTAACTAATGAAACTATATGTCTTTAATATATGCTTCCAGAATCTATAATAAACGCTTTCTTTAAAGAAGGCCATCAAACCAACGTTTGAGGACCTGCATTACTGGAGTACTCCTTTGGATATTTGTTTTTATTTTACCATCATAGAGCTGGTGGTACGAAACAAAAGCCAGTTACTAATAGGTCTTGAGATATCAGGGATACACCAACAGGACCCAGGATACTTTATCAATTCAGTTGTTCTAATTCTGTTCTAAATCGCGTGAATAGCCATTCCCTTAGAAAGTATCGTCCTCCCAAGAAAGATCTGAGGGGTATTTTCAGGATCAACCATTTCTTTATCCATCCAGAGTGAATTGCCCCTCTTATAACTTTAATTTAATTAATTTATAAGGCTCAACCAATAACTTTACCAAACAAATGGTGGACTTTCATCCATCCATTAGAAGTATAGATATTAAAGAGCTTGTTTCAAGCAAACCCTCTTCAGATTAAACTTAGGGCGCCAGAGATCTTGCCAATGGGAATTTAGATACTTTGAACAGAAAAAAGTTCAAGAATAGTTTACAAATGATAATTAGTTCTAACTAAAAAATTATTTTTTCAATCACCACAACTTTAATTTTTATTTTTTATACCTTTTATAGGACTTCTTCAGTAGCCATTTACAATTCTATATTAGGATTTACAGCTTGTAAAGATATGTCCCATTTTACCAATCCTAAACTTTTCTCTAATGCAATATGTGTCAAATTTAGTATTCTTCAGCTCTTCCCACCCAGTTGTGGGTGTCTGGAGAAATCTATTGAATTTACGACGGTCAAGCTATGTTTGACCATCATATAGTTTTAGTTATTCCTTAGGGGATACTAAGGCTAAAGAGACAGGATATGAGGGCTTCATTCTTTGAAGATTGGTAGCAATAATTTAAATAAAAGTTAAGTACAAAGTTTAAATGACTCACAACAAAAATGGTAATATTTGATCAAAAATTAGTAGAACCAAGAACAAATAAAAACAAAAATTTAAACGAGAAAAAGTTTTGACAACCTTGACGTTACCTATCCCAAGTTCTGGAATAGTTTTAAACAAAAAGATTGAGGGTCAAGATCATTATAATATTCCTACTGGTGTGAATCTGTATGCGTACTCCATGGAGAAAAAGTCTCATTCTATCCCAGTATTTGGGGAAATAATTTAAACCGGTAAAGTTTCATAAAGCAGATTTATTTTATAGAATCCCCAAAATAACTTAAAAATCCAAAATTGATATCTAAAATTTATAATATCATAAATATCATGAATTTATATATAGGGCGCCATGAACGTTTGGAAGAACACAGCACTAAGACTGTGTATCAGTTTTGTGCTGCTTCTCCTTGAGGACAAAATCCAACTGTGTATATACAGCGTAGACTCTATTTAATAGTGCTATACCTCCTGAGACGCTAGTATAGCCAATGGACATGCTTTTTCTAATATGTTGCTGTATCATTTTTTGGGGTTATGACTTTAGCCCAATTAGCAGATAAAGCTCAGACAACCAGTGTGAGGCGATGTGGCTCACATTAGATGATGCTCATATGAAATTCTCCTCTTTCCATGAGTGACAATTCAATTCAAGTGAAAACTGGCCTCCATCTGAGTCAGTTGTTTATACTTAACAGCCATCCTCCTGCAATTATTATATGCTTGGTTGTCAGCCCCTCCCCTAAGAGGGGGATCATTCTCCACAAATTCATTATAAGAACGCAGCTGTTTTCATTCAGGGTTTCCCTGTCCAGGATCGCCCACATCAAACTCATTGACTTGCCTACTCTCAAAAACACTCAATGCAAACATCTGTTGGCTAATTTTCCACCCAGTAAAAATGAATTTCGCCTACCATGCCTGCATTCCCTATGTTACATGTCCCACGGTAATAACCAGATAGAAGCCCACGTTGACTAGTTGACTATATGTCCAGAAAATGGGACCCTATGCAAGGAAGTTACCCTGCTCTATCATAAACTAAGAAGAACATACATGTCCAAACAGCTCCAAAGACGCCCATATCTGCTTAATCAAGGGCCCCCAAGTTGGACGCACATGTACCTTAAGAGAGTGTCACAGCGTCCAAGAAAACAAACACTGCCACCACTGCCACTGAAGGGAATTGAAATTTAAATGGGGGTGATGTGAAGATCAAGGATATTTCTGACCGCTCAAAGACTTAGTTTCACCTAAAGGGAATAGTAAATCTAATCAGTGGGATACAATGGCCTTGACCCTTAAATTTAAGCAAAAAATAAATTAGTTTAATACAAGGCATAGCTGACATTTTGCCAAATATGATAATGTCTGGATAAAAATTAGTAGATGTAAGAGCAAATTAAAACAAAATAATAAGTGCAAAAAGTTTTAACAACCTCAACGGTACCATCAAAATTTCGGAATAAGTCTAGACAAGGAAATAAAGGTATGAAATCCTTGGAATATCCCTTCCACTGAGATGCAGTCTGCAGACTCTGCAAAAAACAATACCTGCTCTTTCCCAATAGTTGGGGTATATATCTAAACTTGCAAAGTTATGTAAAGAAGGCTTATCTTTCAGAATACCCCTTAAGCTTAAAATACAAAAATTATTTTTACAAAATCTAAATCATCTTTGTTCATTAACCACAGACAAATTTTGGAGGATATTTCAGATATTCACCGAGCCAACCAATCAGAACAATATGCCCAGGTCAAAAATTTTCACAGTAACCTGACCAAGTCACAAAGCGACATCAGTCATGCACATACTGAGGAACAATGCAACCGCAATTTGGGCGAAAATGTGGTGCACAATTCACCAAAGTCAAACCTCAAAAATATAGAATTTAATCAACAATCCGCATCAAATCAACATGAGACCTGTGCGGGAAAGGTTGACGCAGATGTAAAAATCCACAATTCCCATGAATCATTGGGTCAGATCAAGGGAACCAACAATGGCAGTGAAAGAGTTGGAGTACAGACATGGAGAATGGCCAAAATGAGCCGCGGTGGGATAGGACCAGAGGGCCCTCCCAACTGCTCCTGAGGCGCCACGGGCACCTCAGTGTCAATAGGGATGCTAAACATCGTGGGAGCCAGGGCTCATATGTCCCAAGCCAAAAAGCTGGAATTCCTGCAAAAACCTCTTGTAGACATCTTGGCCATCCAAGAAACCCACTGTCTACAAGGGGAAGAAGGATCCTGGTCAACCAGGGTCGCACCATCACAATCAGTATGGACGTCTCACTGTGGGGTGATCATCTGAAACAACAAAAAATTTAAAATTACAAATTTGTCATCACACTTATACAGTCGAGTCCTGGTAGCAACAATCACATGCCAAGAGGAAATAATTTTGATAGCATGTGTCTATGCACCGTGCACCACAACTGAGAGAAAACAATTTTTTGAAAACATTCCTACTCTCACTATCCTACCAGATACCATTTTGTTAGGCGATTTCAACTGCTGGGATAACCCTGATACAGATCGATGGCCTAATCCCAGGGGAAACACACCTGGACACATTGAATTCCGCACAATGAAGGCATCTCTTGGCCTACAGGATGCTCTCCCCCCCAGTTCACCACTCCTTTCCCACATGAAGTGGCCCAGCATATGCAAGGGAGCGCTCATATCGATGAGTCACATTGACCACATCCTCATCCCACAATTCCACTGCTCAAGAATCTCCAAATTTACAACAAAAAAGATTAATTTTTCTGACCACCAATTGGTTATGGTGCAGTTAGCGCCAACCCAATCTCACACACAGGTGTCACCTTGGAGAAAGCTTCACCCAGAAAATATAAAATTGCCTGAGATATCCGACTGGTTTGAAAATGAGGCTATGAACCCAGAATTCACAGCCCCATTCACTTTGGATCCCATCGGAACATGGGAAAATTTCAAAAAGGATTTAATCAACAAAACCCAACATATTGCATCACATAAGTACACCGTGGACACAGCCACAATCAAGTGTACCTTGGCGGAACTAGACCACCTGGAGATAAATACTCCAAGATCTTGCTATAGCCCCAACTGGGGATGCAAATGGGCAGAAATATCTGCCCAACTTAACAATCTCATCTTCAAACACCAACACAGAATCAAAGTATTGAACAAAAGTAAGTTCATAAAGGAAGGCGAAACCTGTTCACCATACTTTTTCTACCAATTCCACTCCCTTGGAAACCAGCCTGCATGCACATAGGTCCGCAAGACCAATGGCACCATGGCAACTGACCCTGAGGAGGTCAAGGTGGAAGTACACCATTATTACACCAAATTATATTGCAAAACGCCAACAGATTCACAAAAAGTTAAAGAATTTATACAAACTGTCAAGATACAAAGTACACCACCAAATTACAACATACTATCCCTAATTACACGGGAGGAGCTTTGGGAGACAATTCGCGGTGCACCACGTAGGAAATGCCCAGGGCCTGATGGGATACCCTACGAATTTTACAAAAAATATTTTCAACAAATCGCCCCCCTCCTATTGGCGTCTATGAACCAGTGCTTGTTGGAAACATGCCTACTACCAGGAGGCCATGAATCCTACGTTATAACCTTGTAAAAAAGGTGACAAGTTGGACCTGGCCAACTGGCGCCCAATTGTACTCTCCAACCCTGACACAAAAATTCTAACAAAAATTTTAGCAGCCAGATTAGGCGCAATTGCCTCTGACGTCCTATCACCCAACCAGTTTGGGTTTATACCAGGGCGTTCAATCTGGAACAACATTCACCCTGTTGCAAACATTTGCCAATCCAAAGCAACTGGTGCCCTGCTCTTCTTGGATCAGGAAAAGGCGTATGACCGTGTTAGCTGGCCATACCTAAAAGAATGTCTACATGCCTTCAAACTCCCACCAAGATTCGTAAAATGGGCGATGCTCCTAATAGAATCTGCAACCATGGCTGTATGCGGCCCTGGATTCCTAACAAACAAGATTAAACCACACAGAGGGCTCAAACAAGGGGATCCCCTCAGCCCACTGCTATACAATTTCAGCTTTGACCAACTCCTCCAAGTAACTGACTCACATCTCATGGGGATAACCGCACAAGGACAACCAACAGTCAAGATACTGGCCTTTGCGGATGACTGCATAGCAGGTATAGCAAACAATGAAGATGCCCGACAGCTGGAACGCACTCTAGAGGAATACTCCAAGGTGAGTAATGCATCGCTCAACAAAAGAAAGACAGAAATCATCCTTTTAGGCAAATACACAAATAACTGGGCCATAACATCAGAACCTCATAACAACACATGAAGAAAAAACCCAATCATTTTACCCTTTGCATCACCTCCCACCACCACTCCTGTCTGACATCTTGGAATTTGGCTAGAATCAGGGGGATATGCTAACAAGACAATGGAAAGAAACCTGTTACAACGGGTATCCAAACGCGTCGCCTCCCTCAAGGAAAGAACCCCAGGATTAACAGGGTGAGTTACAGTTGCTAACTCGCTCATCACCCCAATACTATGGTAACTGGCCCACGCGATCACCTTTTCACCTACTTTTATAACTTCAATCCGCGCGCTTATCCAGGGCTGGCTGTGGCCTGGCTCTCACCCTCCTATACGGATGGAAACACTATTTGGCCCATGCTCAAGTGGAGGCATGGGACTATTAGATTTCGAGAGCCACGCCAATCACATCCTAGGTACCAGGATAAAGGAAGTCCTTGCTCCAGACCTCCCACAACAACATTGGTCCAGAGCAGCAAGGACTAACTTTGCACAGGCGCTCAAATTAACCAACCCACATAGCCCACCCAGACTACTTTCATACCTTGCCAAACACCCTACTGCAACAGGTCCGCATGGAACCTCCCCTCATTTCAAACATATCCTCCAAACTATCCGCCATATGGGATGGACCATAGAGAACATGGGTACTATACAGGGAAGGGGACGACCCAGCCCCCAATTCAAATTAAGAAACCCAGAAAACCACCCCAGAGAGATATACTCGCAACAACCCCAAACATAGCTAGGATAGAATACCTAGATATGTTGGACATTCCCTATGATTTAACCACACAGAAGGCAGTGTGGAAAATGACTCACCACCCACTCCTACAGCTAAGGATAAGAGCAAACGCCTGGCGCTGTCTGAGAAGGACCTATAGGATGGCGGACCGCTCCAACTCCCTCCACAAAACATGTCAGTATGTGGAGGGGAGGGATCCCTACATCACCGCCTAGAAACATGCCCCCCAACCAAAGCTATATGGCAGGAAGTCGCACGCCTGCTTAAGATCCAAAACGAACAGGAATTCTCGATATCAAAGAGCATCTTTGCGCTCCAGATCAAGTCACAAATCCCATCTACCCTCCGCTCCCTAATAATACCCATTGCAATGTGGACAATTCACACAATTGCATTAGATGCATTCAAGGGCACGGTCCCAACCACTCATGGGGTTATTAACAGATTACATGTCCACTTACTGGAGCACTTCCAAGCTTGGCTCTATGGATATATGAGACCAAGGCAAAAAGCGCTCATAGAATCATGGTTCCCACTCTGGTTCCTCAGCACAGACCCTTTCCTTCACACCTGCTCCATAGCAGGGGAAACCCCCTCAGAGTAGCGCACCAACCCCCCCCCATACCTGGCAGTCCCGCTGGCAACAGGGTAACTTGAGTACCCTGGGGGTGCCCAATTTTATATTTGTCAGTTATTTCCTTAGTTTTACATATATTTGGTAGTGTCCATCCCCTGGTCGGCTTACCTCAGTTAAATAAAATAAATCATCTTTGTTTTGAAAAATCAGATTTCTGGAACCATGGATGATGAGAAAAACACTCCAGAAGTAAAACAGTGTATCACTTATGCGCTGCTCCCCTTGAGGACAAACCCAACTGTGTATAAAGCGTAGGACTCTCTTTAAAAGTGATGTCTCTTAAGATTTCAGTGTAGCAAACGGACTTTAGATTTTGTATTGTACATTATCCTGTTTTGGGGCTATAACTTTCTCCCAGTAAGCAAGTGATGCTCAGCAACCATCAGAAGGCAATGTCCATCACAAAAATCAATTTACCATCCATTTGGGTAAGCTTTGGAGACATATCTGCCTTTAGCTACCTCAATCCTAACATCTTCAAAGTATATGAAAATAAGTATTAACAAGGGAAGGTTAGAACTATTTCAAAGATGAGTTCCCCTAGGTGCATGAGTGATGCCCAAGTGTCCTTGGGCATGGTAGGTTACTACCACCACTCATGTCAAACGTTGAGAACATTAGCACACCACTTACAAATCTAATGAACAAAGGATCACTGTTCGCTTGGAACAGAATCAGGAAGATGCCTTCATCAAAACCAAACAGAAATTGATGGGACTCCCAAACATGAAATATCCATACTTTACAAAGACCTTCAATGTTTACACTGATGACATCACTGTAGTATATGCGCCATCTTAGCTCAGTTGGACGAATATGGATTGGATTACTCTATAAAATTTAATTTGAAGACGTTCACAAGTTATAAACGCAACAATATATTTAAATTGCAAGTGCTTAGCCATATTAATTGTAGTACGTTTTTTATAACTTAGACATATGGCGTACACTTCAAGATCTGTATAGAAAAGCCTCTTTGACATAGTTAACGAATATGAAGTATGCAGGTTAAACAAGCCTAATGGGCTATTCAACTGTAGGATTTTGACTCTTTGAGATCCTTCAATTGTCTGGAGAGAAGCACTTGAATGTGGATGGCTTGTTGCAATTACCCAGTTTCCACTTGAAAGTACCCTGAAGCAATAGGATTTATGAACTAACGATAAGACTAAGGTTTTTGAAAAAAAGAAGAGAAATCAGTAAAGAATATTCAAAGAACTGTTTAAGAGCAATAAGATTCTGAGAAAAACAGTTAAAGAAACTAGTACACAAGAATTAATTACCATATGTGAATCTGAGCAAACAATTGGATATAATCATGAAAGGACACCAACATTTAAGCCACAGAAGGTTGCTGAAGACATAGCATCTAAAAGTGATTCAGTTCAAAAGAAAATGTTGGATGTCATCATTCAGGCTCTATAGCTCAGTGTTATTTGCGCTCAAGACAAGTAACTCCTTAAAGAAGTTCAAATTTCAACTTAACTCTAAAGTGAGCCCTTTCACAACGTCCCTATCAATGTTGATGGACCATTTTCTTAAGTCATCCATTGAGAATCAGTTCATAATTGTTTCAATAGATCAATTCACCAAGTGGATGGAAGAAATTGCAGTCATGACCTTTGCTTTTAGCTTAATCACTAGAATCTTGTACAACCAGGTTATCACCAGCCATGGATTCCCTTGAATACTATTTTTCATTAATGAATGGAACTTTATTTCAGCCGTTGTAAGACACTTGATGGAATGAGTTTGAGATAAAACAAAATTATATCACACCATGCACACCCTCAAGAAATGTAAATGTAGCAAAAGTGAATAAGATTCACTTCAATATAAGAAATGTCACAGTTAACCATGGTTCAAAATGGGGCAATATGTTGCCATCAGCCCTGTTTACTTACTTAATGAGATAACATAGAACTATTTGAATTCACCATAAAAATGATATGAAGAAAGAAAACATTACTGGGATTTTTAGCCCAAGTGATAATGCAGATAGGAAGAACTTAACTACCAGCAGATACCAATATGAGTATGTGGAGGAGGTAGTCAAGATTCAGCTGAACGTCAGCAGCAATATTATGAAGTCGCTTAAATAAAGTACAAAAGAAACTGACATAAAACCTATTTGTATATATGCGAAAAGGGCAAAAGTTATGCCCTATCATGTGCGTGGAGGACAGCCTGAGAAGTTACAGGACGTCTGGATGGTACTTGAACTGTTGTCGTGAGAAGAGGAATTAAGTATATTATTAACAATGATACAGCCCACATTACTTATAACTAAGTCAACGCGTGGCATCTAAAGTCAATCACTTTATATTGTTTTGGGAGGTAAAACTTGAATAAAACTCAACTAAAGGGCTTAATTTCTTGGCCCAAAGTAAGACCCCTTTAGAGAACCCCAAGTTTAGTAATACTAATATTGGTATTTATCCTATAAAAGCCTTGACAAAATTGAAATCTCCTAACATGGGCGATGATACAAAATTTTCTATTAGTTGAAAGACCCTTTTATATGCATTGATAAAGCTAAAATTTCTGATGATGGAGGCAATTTTGTTCCCTTGACCTCCAATATAATTTACCAGCTGGTAGTGATGATGACAAAGGTCGCCACAGTATAATACAGCTGAGTGAGTGTGCAGCTGACATTAAAATGACTCCTGGAGGAGCCCCATTTATACATTTAGCTACTCCTGATGATGTGGTCAAATTACAGTTACTCCATTCAGACAGAGTTTCCACCATTCAGTTGACTTCATCTAAAGGAAGACTTACCAAGTATGGAGATGATTAATAACAACTTCATCAAGTAGTAGCACAGAACAGGAACACAGCTGTAAGAGTCACTTGAGTCACAGTCAGGATTAAAAACTGCAAACAAATATATTACAAGCACACAGGAGCTCCACAGTATAACTTGCAGAAGAATCCAAAAAGATCAGTAGGATCAGAGATTTGGACACCTCTAACCATGAAACCAGGTTAAAAATACAAAAAAGCATTTTAAAGAACCTGAGATGTTTTTCTAAGACCTAATTTACACTTTATGGATTTATCTCAACTATTATCTATAATTTACTTATAATTTTGCTAAATAAATTATTTAAAAAATCTGCTATTAATGTTGGTTAATCTGTTGTCATTAATCCCAAATGCCAAAAGAATTAATCTAAAGGCTTAGATTTACCCTGAATTTACTATAAGAGGTTGAGAGGAGCTTCAGTAAGATTAGGTACAGTCATTTTAGCAAATACTTAAGGTTCAACATGTTAAACGCGCTTTGAAACATGAGTAAAAGTCTCACATACCAGATAATGAGACTTTCCGAATTTCTCTATGATGCACCTTGTTAACAAACACATAACTGATTGCAACTGGATCAACTCTATCAATCAGTATTCCCTGAGTGAGCGGTAGACTATGACGATAGGGCGGAACCTCAAACCAGGGGATTTTGTTTAAGACGAAACCATTACAAATAAACTAGCTAGGAGCAGAAGCTAGTAAGGGAAGGGGAATTTGCACAATAATGTCAGGGAAAGATTCCAGAGGGCCGCCTTAATATTGGTAAAGGACCAAGTAGGCCAGGCGACAATTAACAAACATATGGTTTGGTCATTAAGAATCTGGTAAGCCATATTGAGGGAATTATTATAAAAAAAGTAGGTGTCAAAATTTAATTGGCATATTAAGTGACATAACATTAGAACATAATATAAAAAATGTAAGTTATAGTCATTTATTGATTAATCTATTGTACAAAAGTAGGGGACTACATATTGTTATGGTCCCTTAAAATTAATTTAATAAAAAGGATTGGGTCCTAAAATCTAGTCAAAGCTTACAATTTATAGACAGTAAACAATAGTTTAAATAAATACCAACATTATAAGATTATCAAAACTTATTATTTAGAAGTATCTATCTCCATTATAAGTAAACTTTTTTGTTTTATATTTCTCAGTTGCTGCCTTAAACCTTTAGGTTATAAATACTGAGTTTTGACAAGTTATTGTAAAGAAGATGTTCACAACATTGAGCAAACTAAATTAAGGTATGGTAGAGACCACAACTAGGAATGACTAGAAGAAGTAGCTTGAGGCTTTTTATAAATGGATATTAAGTATTGATCATTGTAAGCATCTTTAAAAAGTGTGACTAAAGTTAGAGTGTTCTTACAAAGGGTACAAGTTTTTCTTTACTGGACACTGGTGCCCAGTCAGCATTATTAACCTAAAGCTGATACCAAGCATAAGTTCTTGCCTGATATTGACTACAAAATGATATGCTGAATTGCTGGACCAGACATAACCCAAGCATTAGGGGCCTACTATACATCGACCTTGCAGTTTGTATAAATACTGTGACTGCCTCCCATTGTTCTTGAAAATAACCACTATGACCTCTTGATTAGAATTCAGTTCCCCGTTAAAAGTTGGAGGGGGCATCATTTTGTGCATGGTACTATCAGCCTCCTAAACTAGCATATACCATAGGTATTTAAAAACAATGAGTCAAACCTACAAAAACAGCTTATCTGAATGGTTGAGACTGAGAAATTATTGTTAACAAGTACACTTGAATACCAAAGGTTCATAGAATTTTTCTTCTAAGGTTTGAGCTATAGAAGGTCTACATAGTAGAGTTCACAAGGACGTCACTAACTTTACTTGGACAGCCTGGATAATGTTGGTGACAACTAGTATCAAAATGTAACCAAAAACATATCTTAAACTCTATAGCTTTAAACTATGAGCACATAAGCCTAAGTACTACCTAGCTTCTACAAAGAGCTACATAAAAGAGATTAAGATGGCGTTAGTAAAATGCAAAATGACAAATTTACATGAAGAAAGACATAAGGATGGTTAGCTGAGCGGGTAAAACTGCTTCCACCTCTAGTGCAGGTTTTGAGTTTGTAACCTGTACTGGCTAGAAAACATTCTCGTGTGGTATATTTGTCCCAAGGTCAACCCACCTCAAATAATTTTTACATGAAGAAAGAAAAGTCATGTTTTATGTCAAAATAATTAACTTCAGCAATACCAAGGCAATACATGCTGCGGGAAAATTTGATGAACTTAATTTGGTTCATGACCACAGAAGAGCATAAAATATATAACTTGATAAGGAGTTTTTACAATTTCTTAGCAACAGTATACCAATTTTGGGATGTGCCAAGGATAGGTACACCAAATGGAAATGGTAACAGTAGTCCTATGTAATTCAAAACCTTACTAATTAGCCAAAGCTAAAGAGGAGACAAACTCAATGGAACTTAAGCAATTGCTGGGTGGTGTTCTCTTCAAATTTTTCAAAGGTCCCTGGTTGTTGTTTCTCTTACTGGTGAAAAAAGGATGGAGACCACGAAGTCAAAATGACTATTAATAGTTCAACAATGTAATGAAAAAAGGAACTAAATTCCAAACCACAACTAGATGATGACCTGATTAGACTGTGAGGATTCAGTAACTTTTCTGCAATATATCTATATTTAAGTTACTGCAAAAACAAGTTGTCATTTGCAGAATGAGAGTAATGAGCATACATAAGTAGTTAAGTATTATTTAAGAAAGCCCAATGCCTAAAGGCTTTAAAACGCCTTGAATAATTTTTGAGAGGCATGTATAGAATACTTGGTGTTGGAATTTTAGTTGACTACATTATAATAAACCCAGTAACTGATTAAACAATTTAAATATTGGTGATTACAATCTGATATCTCTGTGATGGTTGCTGACTAAAGTGTTAGTCGTTTTTAAACAATGGAAAGGATCAAATGACTAATTTGATCAGTATTTTAATGGGGATAATCACTGACAGTTAAGGGGAGGATATTCAAGTGGTAGAGTAGGGACCTCTACTGCTGCCTCCCTGAGTTTGATTCCAGTACTGAAACTTTTGGTAGGGGACTATTATGACTGTGTTGGCATTGCGCACCAATGCCCTGAACCAAGATAGCAATTAGCAAAGGCGATCCATGGAGTTCCTGGCCTCTCATACGCCGCACATAGAGGTTTTCCAAATTTTATCCTCCTTTCCCATTCATTTGATTTCCCTTAATCGGTGCAGTATTGTCCCCAGGTTGGCCCACCTCAAATAAAATAAAATAAATAGATAAAAAAAATAAAATAATCACTGACAGTTTTGAGTAAGAATCTAATGAGGGAGTAATACTTGACAGTCAAAATATTATGAGGAATTGTTCAGAGCAAACAGATAGGAAGTTGTTGGAAACTAACTAGGCGTTCTAATGATTGTTTTAAATGGTAGAATTGTCATTGGGCAACATACCCAGATCATTTGGTATCAAGATTTTAAACAATAAAGTGGTCACCAAACATCAAAGATGACACTGCTTAAGAAAATCAAAGAAAAGTTTTGCTAAGCTTTAAAACCTTAACCCCAAGGGTCAAAACATGTGGGGAACTTTTTTGATCCCCAATGGACAGCTTGAAGATGCGCGCCAATTATACTATAAACCCCAATAATTACCCAATAAAAAGCTGCTTTAACACTGATAATAAATTAGTTGTTTATACATTAGTTGTATAGCTTACTCTTGTGATAATAGTGCAAGGATCAGATATCCTTAATTTGTTGTTATCAAATCTCCGCTTGGCTCTGCGTGAAGAGAATAGAGAAGTGTCCCTTCCAGTTCAAACATATCTTCAAGAGGAAGAAGCACTGGTTATCGTTGAATCCTTTATTCAATGTGGCTTTGGGTAATCAAATTCATTAATAGTCTTCATACTATTATTTCCCAAGTTTATCAATTTCAGTCAATCAACTTAAGTGGTCAAGAATATGTGCAGTTAAGATCAGGGAGCAGAAGTGAGCTAACATCTAAGTGGCCCTGATTTTAATACTTGGCGACCTGACTCTCTCTTGTATCTTAATTTTAATGAACGTTATTACATTCACATCAGACAATTTAAAAGCATCTAAACACCTCTGATTGTGTTTACATATCTCCAAAAATTAAATAAAAAAGCTTTAATGAGCAAGTGCTTCTTATGGAATGACATATTTAGTTTTTTGGCCACTAAATTATCAAAAGGAGATAAGCATCATAATGAGAATTTTGAGGGCATCACTAATATGGAGCAACTCAAAATATGAGAAAATAACAGGACATCTTGGGTAAAAATATTACAACCTCCAGTTTGTACTACACTTTTCAGACATTGCTGCTCAGCTTACACACTTGTTGTTGAATGATATGAACTTCCAATATAAAACTAAGCAAGAGAGTGGAAATAAAGCTCAAGAAACGTTTTATAAAGTTTGCCAATCTTAGCTTATCCTTAATTAACTATACCTTCCTTTAAGTACAGATGCCACCAATGTTGGCATGGGAGCCGTCCCAGCTCAGTAGGATAAAAATGAGATTTAATATCCAATTGAAATTGATCTAAAAAATTTAAGGTAAGAACAAAACTTTATTATTACTAAAAGAGACTGCTAGCGGTGATCAGGGATGTAATTCATTTCTGAATCTATGTATTTGGAGTACTTTATAAGGGAATCAATCTCATTCATTTTTACAATGGCTATGAAATTTGAAGGATCTCAATAGACGCCTGTCACACTGGGCTTTTCAACTACAATAATATTACTTCAAGGTTATACATAGAGCATGTCATGAGTACTAAAATGCTGATGATCTTCTGTAGTTAACAATTTTTCACTTGTAAGCCTGTAAGTTGAATGACTTTATGATATCATTGGGAGAATTGAGGAGACTTAGGTGGAAAAGACCAAAGGTTATCAAAAATCTTTAAGAAGTGTTCTAAGGATACCCATATACTGGGTGGTAAGCTGCAGTAGAGGTAAAAGCAAGTGGATAATTTACACATATTCTAGTTTTAGATCCAAGTGATCCTAGAGGACCATGAAAAAAAAGAACATAAAATATTACATAACAATCATGAGTAATTTGAGGAAGATCTTATTGAAAGTCAAATGTCAATTATGTCAGTCAAGCACTCAATTTATGAATACATTGTTCCAGTTTCTACTATTAGAAAATTAATTCGCCTTTGCGCCAGTTACCAACCCCTTTCTGATATGTGTCTGTCCATGTTGTAGGACCACTACTTTGAACTTCAAGTAAAAAATTAGTTTACTATTTTTGCGATTGACCACTTTATTAAGTGTTGAAGCCATTGTAGTTAGAGCCTACACCTTCATGGGTACCGCGTAGTTACTCTATAATAAATTACTTATGAGATAAAGTTGCAAAGTATTGTTATCAGACAACAAAAAAAAGTTTACCTAAGACTTTATAGGAAGATGTAGACCAGTTTAGTGGGACTGAACATTTTACAAACTCATAAACACCCTATTAATAGGAGTGTAAAATGAGTTTATGGCACCTTAACTGGACTACTGAGGAAACCGGCCAATAATAATGCATCAAAACGGGACAATTTCTTAAACTCTGATCTATTTGCATACAGTTTGACCTTTGCGCAATAAAATTTGTCCCATTTAAGCCCTTCTATATGTAAGAAGATATACTATCTTTCATTGGGGGTCCTGATAATTGATGCTCAACTTGAAGAACCTGCCTCTATGTAGTTCCAGCAGGTTTATAAGATGAGCTGGTCTGAATTCTTATTCATGCTGGATGAATCAGAAAGAAGTAGACAACCTTGGGGCAGAAAGACAGTCATAGATGGACTCAACTACCAGAGTTCAGAGAAGGAAATTGAGTCATGTTCTACTATGCATGAGGAAGTCCCCCTGAAAGGCTACAAAATATGTGGTTAGGACTGCAGTAGTCCTTACTTGAATAAGGGCTGAAAATATCTCTTAAATGAAACTAATGGGGTTACTATTGGTTTTTTGGGTGACAAGATAGGTTGCCAGTCCTTTAAAAGCTGTATTATAGTCTTAGTAGTGTCAATGATCTTCATAGTGGTATATTTCTTCAACAGGGCAAACTGTACTTTGGAAATTTCAGGATGTTGGTCAATTTGTCATATAATAGATGAACTTAACTTATATAGATTTCAGATGTTCTTAGTAAACTCTCTAACTTTTAATAAATTATAAAGGAGTAAATATAAATTTGTGTAGAAAATGAGTGTACCATCTAAAACAATAGGGAAAAATTAGAATGATTATGAACAAGGGGAATATTCTAAGCTAAGATCTAGATGTAGATTAGAATAGTCAATACTAACAAAATAATTAAAAGCTAAAAAACATTGTTACAAAAGAAATTAAGACCTTTCTCATCTTTTGTCATATTGCAAACCTAAGCCAAAAGGGAGTTGCCTCAATTTTTTAATGAAAAAGTAGGCGTTGATTCCAAAAATATGGCACAAAAAATACCAAAAAGGTAAATTCAAATTTTCCCAAGATTGGGTATTCCAAATTTACTGCATGCAAAGCAAATTTTCACATATTATACCCCAATCGCTTAAGGTGCAGTGGCATCAATACACCATTGGTCTCTATCACTCAGTGGGCCTCACAGCGGTGCGCTCAAATGGCGCATAACAAACCCTAGATCTATCATGGCCAATGTATGGCAGTCATTTCCTCCTAGCCAGCCTCTGGCCATCTGTGCCTGCAACGCAAAATGTGATAATGCCCTTTGTGGCATCCTAAGGTCCCTTTGAACGAGGGTTTCAGAAAAACACAGGTCTTAGTCATCTCTAGTTCATCCTGTTTCAACATAAATGTTGCAATGTACAAATGACATCATGGCATCATAGAACTTGGTTCTTTCCCTCATGCGATCATAGTATGAATTTAAAAATGTAAATAAAATGAATTTCTAAAAGCATCACTCCCAACTGAAGCTCAGCTATAAGCAAAAGAAAATTTTATTTTGGAAAATAAAAGAGATTTCAGGTAATAAAAAAAGGGAACACATCAAAAACTGATATATAGTATCCCAGTAAGATATAAGCAAAATCAAAAATACTTTAAAAATAAGAACCAATAAATACTTGAATCCCAAAAACCCACTAGCTATTGAATTGTAGGCCTAAAATTTAGTAAATCAGTCAGAAATTAAAAATATCATAACTTTACTAGAATGCATTTACTCAAACCAAGTCTTGGCAGAAAATGGGATTGAAACTGTTGGCATAGCAGATTTCCTAATTCTTAATTTTAGAGCATCCTTGTACTGAAACCAAATGTTACAACAAGGGCATATAATGAATAATATTGGTAGCAACTAAAAAAGGGAACCCTTGGACAAGGTCTCACTATGGTTTAAAGCTACAATAATAAAAGGATTGAGGTTTTGATTTAGATAATCAGTCAGTGGAGCGCTAAGGAGGCGATTTATCTCTGATTATTTTCAGTAACAAATTTTACGTTATTAATAGAATATTTAAGGCTTTACAACATAATATTAGCGATAATTTTGGGCTTTTATCCAAAACAAGTAGATAATAAATTAATTAATAATAATAATTATAGTTGAGATTATCTCAATAAAAGATAATTATCAGTGGTCCAAAGTCAATGTTTTAACAAAAATAGGGCAAAGCCCAACAGTTGTCTACATTTAAATACTGCCTGTCACCTCCAAAGCTTGCCTAACTCTTGTCATGGTAGAAGTGATGTCATGGGGCCTAGCGAAAATATTACCAGTGATTCCTTGCCTAAAAAAGCAAACCAGTATGAGGGCTAATCAAGCCTTGGTAGTGACCCAACGACTTTAGGGATGATGATATAACTGAATCAATCATGTGCCTTGAGGTGGTTGACTAACCAGACAATTTTGATAACAACATATCAAAAATAAATAAAATGACAGCAATGAATGGTCAATGGATCATTTAAAAATTTTATGGATTTTAAAAGATGACAGATTAGACAAAAACTATTTTCACATGACCCATTGACCAAAGAAACATGGTGTCACTGCCACTGATCCTGACTGCTGCTTTATTATACATTCAAAGGATGATTTCACTATGAACAAATCACACAAGTAGACAGCAAAGTATAATTATTAGAGCTCAGATTGGGCACCTAGATGCTCTGAGAAAATTAAAAACTTTAATAAAACTAGTCCCAACCTTGTAGTGGCATGTGCAGTATAATTAGTCAGGTTGTTATATAACAACATATAATTTATCCTGTTATCACTCAACAGAAATTGAATCAATAATATTACTAACATTTACAGATTTTTCCCTTCAGGTATAAAAGTCTCACATTATTAAACTAATTAATCAGATAAATTAAAAGAACTTTAGATAGTGCTTAGTGATTTTAGTTTATAGAATATATTAAGGATAAATTCATTGAAGAGTTGATCATCAGAGTACACCAGGGACATACCTGATATGGAGCGTGCTGAAAATAATAAGACTGCCCTGGAACTCAATATGAGTGACCACTCAGAACAACAGCTTGAATACCTCTTGTACAGCCATCTATGGTGTGGGATGAAAAGTAATAGTAACTGCGAGTACCAGACAGAGATTTCCAAATTTGCAATAAAGTTACTTAAAGTCTAGCAGACTGCTAAAAATCACAAAAAAACTTATTTTTAAGGATCTTATTATTGGAACTAAAGGGTGGAAAGGGAGAAAAAGGAGTGACATAAGAAACTGTCAGGGTTTTCTGCTTTATAAGCTCACCAAAATAGGGAATTATAATTGCATTTGCCATCAGAAATAATCAGTCAAATTAAGTATGGTAGATCAACAATTCAAAAGTTTTATGATAGAGGATTGATCTCAGGCTGGCCTGCCAACTTAAGATTAAATTTTGCCACCAATTTTACCCTCCCAGTGCAATTATGCTTGGCAGATTGGCGGCGTTTTGTCTAGCAGGCGTTTGGGTGCGCCCATGGACAAGCCAAATATGATCAGTCCCATTGAGTAGTAAGGGAGTTTATTGCGCCCAAACCTATCAGTGACAGGCTCATGACTATATGTGACAAAGAAAAATGGTAGTTAGGAATTATGATACACAAAACTGTTTTATTCAAATTCTTTCACTAAATATCAATTTAAATCTATCAGAGGAACTTGAAACAGTGGAACTAACCTCTTGTGGGTGAGAATAGCTGCCCTTCTTCTGGAAATGGACCCTGGCTGCTCACTTCCCCACATACTCCCTGAATCTTCTGGACCAACTCATGGGCGGTTGGTATGGGGAAACGACGGTTTTTGTAACAGGTATTCTGTCACCCATCTCTCATCTACCACATGTTTAGGTTGCCCATGGTGATGAGAGGGACAGCTGCTAGCTTCCTCCCCTTGTTGGTGAAAATGTGAATTTCTCCTGATTAATCTGCAGGGGTTGCTCCCCAAGTCTTACATTACTCTTCCATTTTCAAGTTGGGGGAGCACCCCCACAGGGAACTTAGGCAGACGCAACATATTTGTGCGCCTTAGGGAGTTTGATTGTCAAAATGGAGGCAACCTTGGGGGAGGGAGGGAGCGTCCAAGTGTGCAACTTGGTAAGCCTTCATCAACTCATGACAATTGGAACTCTCAGGCACTAACACAGCAATTCATATAAGATGAAAATCCCTTCCAGGCCAGTAGTTACTGCACCGAGAGATTCAATTGATGAGATGCAAAACTAATATCGACTCCACCTCTGCCCATTATTCAATTTTTACTGGCTCAGGATAAGCAGGCGGTTTGCCTTTATATAGTGACAACTGGGACCATGGAAGATGTGGTGCTGTTTCTAATGAGCGGGGAGATTCAATAGAAAGGCCCATTGCCCAAAACCTCCTCAGCCATGTGAGGGCTCAAGCACTTGCTTGGGAACTTTCACAAGGGAACCTTCTTATGCAGGTGACGTGTATTGAGCATCACCAATTGAACCCGCCATTATCTCATGGGTGTGGAGGCGTTTATAATCTTCAAACTGCTTATAATCACTAATGTCTAGTTTAGTGCTCCCAAACCAGTATTGATTGCTCCAGTCCTGCTGCACATGATCCACTGCAGCTGTGACTTCCAGCAAAGGCAAAAACCAGGGGAAAATGAGGGGTTATACCCCATCATGGCATCAAAAAGTGAAAACAGGTTGACATATGGGAGGCATTGCTATATAAGAATTTTGCCAATGGAAGGTCATCCTAAGGGTATCCTGCATGGCAGTGGCAAAACACAGGATATACTGTTAAATGATCTGGTTAACTCACTTCATTTGCCTGTCAGATTAGGGATGATAAGCAGTGGTACAGCATGGCTTAATCTTCAGATAGACAGTAGGACCACCCAAAAACATGTCATAAACTGTGGCCCCTATTTGCTCACAATTTCATGAACCAACTAAACATTAAGAATATATGGTGCACAAAAAAGCCAGTCCATTTTCTATGAGAAATTGCAGACAAACAAGGGATATACAGTGAAAACTTAGTAAAGCGGTCTACAACCACAATATTCGCATTCAACCCATTGAAGCTTAAAAACTCAACAATGAAATCAATGGATATTGAGGTCCACAGAATATCAGCATGCTGCAGGGAATGGAGAAGCCCATTCCTACCTGATCTATCCAATTTTGCGCATGATCACCTTAAGCAACTAGGTACCCATGCTGGGATATCTTTGGATTTCCCTGGTCAGTTATACATCTACTTCACCATAACAAGGTATTTTCTTTCTGGGTGGCCTATCACCGGAGGGTCATGATGAGCCTTAATCACCTCATCATGAGGTTGGGGAATAACCCAAACTTGGGATTTAAACAAAATTGAACCCTCCGCCAATGAATAATGAGTTTGTCAATGTATTGGAAGCACCAGCTGGTCACCCAGCTTTAACCCCTCCACGCTGGCCATTTGACTCACTAATAACCAAGAAACTAATGGCACCTCTGGACTCTACTCCACCACTTAAATTGCAGGAGAAGTGATAGGTATGATCTAGTGTGGTGAAAAACCAAGGTTAGCTCCTGTTCTTCCTCCTCCATTGGACCCAAAGAAGGGTCTTGACTCAACAAATTGGGAGACTTTAAAGAAAACCTTTGGCGTAAATTATATTTATAATGTAAACTGTAGATGTTGTGGTATGTCAGGACTGACAATGTATCAGCTTCTGAAGCTTTTGGATATAAGAATGATGATCCATCTGTACAGTCACTTCATGCCACATGCTCTGAAGGAGGTACCGCCAATATTTGAGCAACCATGAAATGGCGGCCAACTCCTTATCATAAAGAGCCCAGGACTGTTTGGATGAAGTAAATTACACAAAAAAAGCATCCAGATGTTACAATTTCATAATTCGCCTAAAGCAGTACTGCCCTTATGGCAGCTGATGATGCGTCACATGCTATGATGAAAAGCTTGGTGGATTCAGCATGTAGAGAATGTGAATTGCCATGAACACCTCCTTGATGGCGTTGAACGCCCACTGGCATTCCTCCATCCATCAGAATGGAACATTCTCTCCCGTCAAGGGATGCAGCGGCATAGCCAGCAGCGAGAGAGTATAGAGAATTTCTTCAAAAATATAAATTGTGCCCAAAAAGCACTGCAAATGCTTCTGGGTGGTATGGGTGGGCCATGGGAGGATGGCTTTGAACAGAGGAGGAATCACATAATCATCCTTCAGGACTAGGTTGCCTAGCAAGGTAACATCATCCCTAAAAACTCTCACTTAGAGGGCTTTACAAAGAGTCAGCCTTGTCCAACGCAACCAGCACCTCCTCCAGGTCCTTCTTTGCTGCTCTGAAGTGGGGGAATATATGGGGATATAATTGATATATGCCATCACACAGGTGAACCAAGGTTCACAAGAATGTCATCAATTATATACTGGAATGTGGCAGGAGTATTTTTTTAAGTTGAAAGGCACCATGTGGAGCTGGAAGATACCTCTTATGGTATGAACCTGCCAAGAGCCTTTCTTGCCCTTCTGCCATCCTAATTTGGTTAAAAACGTTCATAATATTAAGCTTTCTAAACACCCAGGACTTCACATTTGCCTGGCTAATTGTCTGCTCAAGGTGGAGGGGCTAGGGATCATGACAGGTAATCTTATTTAGATGCCCATAATCCACACAGGGGTGCAACGTTCCATCAGACTTCTGGGCGAAAACTATGGGAGAGGTGATAAGAGAGGTTTTTGAACACCCATCCTTTTGCGAGCATATCATTTGACCACAACTCCAGGGCCTTGTCTTCCTGATCTATATAAGGGTACAGAGGACACTAATATTGATTAGATTTACTGTCAGCCAAATTTCCAGATCATACTCAGAGTGCAAAGGAAGACGGTTGGCCTTTTACATATTAAAAATGTCTTTGTATTGGCCCAAGCTGAAAGGAAAGTCCACCAGCAGCGCCATATAGAAAGTTGTTGAAACAATTGAACCCACCTCTCCATCAGGGAAAAGGTAATAATCAGCATAAATTCAACTCACAAGTGCAGATTCTTGAACAGCAAAGATTTGGGCTCTGGTTTGTACTAACCTGTTGCCGCCACCACCAAGCCCCAAGGATAACAAATCTGGCACAAAAGTGAACCAAAAACAGAAACCAAACACATGCACTGAGAATGATATGGGACGTATCACCTTGTATCAAGTCTTCAATGACAATGCACTTAAAACTGAGGACCCTACATCAAGATTGATATCTGAATCCTAAGCAAAGTGCAAGCTCATAAAGTTCTCAGATGCTACCGTGTTCAATTGAGCCTCAACTGAGACCACATGTGAGCCTAACTAGATCTTACCAAGTAATAGAAAGTAAGCCTGAAAACGTTTATTAGCCCTTTAGTGAGACATAACTGGGGGAAGGTATATTTGCCAAACCATCTTCCAGGTCACCCTCAGGAGAGAAAACTGTGGTCTCAGCCACTTTATTAAACCCTAACTCCACCGCTTGTACTGCGGGCAACAGAGGCACCAACAAATTCCCATATATCTGCTCCTAGAAGCATCAGAGTCGACTGCAAGAGTACTAGCATCAGAACTTACATGGGGGATGGAGGAGATCAGTGACCACAGGAATAAACAACACCTCCACACTTGAAACCTGTACCCGCCAGACAACACAAGGAAAAAGGGGAAACCTGGGTCCTCTTACACATAACCTAGGGGTAGAACTTCAAGTGTTTGAGACATGAGATAATTTTTACCATCAGCAAAGAAACTACAATTCCATGAATGGGCCATCCTCTCAGAAGAAAATTACACTAATTAAAGGTTAAACCTTTTAATTATACAACAAAAACAACGCAACACCCTGCTTATAAGGCAGGATGGAGAAGGATAAGATTTTGGGTCACTCCATTGTCATATAGCATGTTGATAATTATAAGATTGGCCTGGGACTCAGTGTGAGTAGCACCCAGAGCACCAGTCAGATACCACTGGTACAGCTTTTATATTGTGAGATGAAAATTAATAAGGCAGCTGTTAAAATCTTGGAGCTGTTTACACATTCAGGATTGTAGATCGTTTTGTCTCATTTGTTACCTGCACAGGTTCCTTGTATGTGCGTTGTATGAATTGTTGATAACTAATTGAATAGTGTAGTAGTATTATTAATATTTTTTACCCTGGGTAAATTTCTTTTAGCCAAGATAATCATTAAGTCCAACGCTAGACTGATGCTTGTCCTAATCTTTGAAGGTACTTCATTAATGGTAGGGAGTTTCATCTATTCCTTCTGTTATAACTTAACCTACTATTAGGTTCAAATGTTTTTCCTTCTCTTTCTATCGCATAGTCCACAGAGATAACAATAAAATAAACAAAGGATTTTTATATCTTCCACTCTAGTCACAAGAGCAAAATAAACACTAAATGTATAACAGTTTAAATCATTAAGGTATTTGATCTTTTCTTATCTGCTTTATTTAGAAAAATGCAAGGGAATTTTAAGGGAATTAGGCGCCCAACCCTTCTGTTGGCGCCCCAATTGGAAACGCCAGCTGTCTTAGATGAATTACCCTACAGGGTCGCTCCAAAGAAATGATATTCCTCATTTTTTAGTCAGATTATGCCACTGACTATCAATGCAACCTCTTCTAGGTTGAAATGAAGAACGTGCCACAAAGCCTTTGCTCAACCTCAGCTTGTCACAATTTATAGTTTAACAACCTGCTTATGGAATGGTAATTTTAACCATAAACAGCAGGTTGCAATCCCTAAAAGGTTAACTCTCAAGTTGCTTATCACAGGCGGTATAACTTTCTTAGAAACTCATAAACCACTTAGTCAATCACTGACAAAACCTAATTGACTCCTACAAGTTAATCAGCATATCAATACTAAAATTAACCCCTAATTCACTTGTTTATTGTTGGGGATCATCCTGACGAAACATTAGCGATCTGGTTAAGTAAACCCTGGTAAATTACTAATTATTTGCAGGAGTATTTCTCCAAAAAATTGTATTATGGTAATAAATACCTCCCACATCCACTAGTGGGATGCATCCCCTAGTGGACAAGCAGATTAATTATAAATTAATTAAGCTATGTAATGTGGATATATTGAAATCCCACAGCAGGTGTGATTACCAGCTGGAGATCTCCAAAATTGGCAATCATAGTTACTAAATGTCCATAAGATTGCTAAAATGCACAAATAAAATTCGATTTAATGACTTTTAATTGGAACCAAATGGGTGGAATAAGGAAAAAGTGGAGTGACAGCGGAACCTGTCTGAGTCTGCTGCCTTATAAGACCACCAAAATTAGGGAATTCTATAGTTGCATTTGCTGTCAGGAATAGTAATGCAATTTGACATCAACGGATTTTTAGAATCTATATGATTTCAGATTAATCTCGGCCTGGCCAGCTGACTAAGGCTTGAATTTTGCCAACAAATTTTTCTCCTTGGGATGATTCCACTTGCCAGATTGGCAGCACTTTCATTTGGCGGGTGACTGAGTGTGCCCATGGCCAGGCCACATATGAAAGATCCCTTGAGTAGAAAAGGGGTTTATTGGACCTCTACTTATCAGGGATGGGTTCCTGACTACAGGTGGCAAAGGAGAACTACATTTGGGGATTTCAAGCCCAATAGTGACTAAATCAATTTATTTTCACTGGATATCAATCTACTTATATCAGAAGAACTTGAACCAGTGGAACTATCCTCTTGTGGGTGAGAATCATTGCTGACCTTCTGCTGGGAATGGACCTGGACACTACCACTTCCCCACACACCCCAAATCTTCTGGACCAACTCATGGATGTTTGGCATGGGGGAAATGACGCGATTCTAAAGGGGTACTCCATCACCAACTCTCATCTACCTCCTGAGCTAGGTTACCCAGGTTTATGAGAGGGACAGCCTATGGTTTCCTCCCCTTATTAGTATAAAATGGGAATTTCTCCCGATTAGGCTGCAGGGGTTGCTTTCCAAGTCTTTAAGTATCTATCTCTTTAAAGTTCTGAGTGAATGCGCTGGTACTAAAGAATAACTCAAGATAGAAAATATCCAATATGTCTGCTTTTTTGAGAATGTCACGCATGCCTTCCTGGAACTCAGCATATTTGTGCTAATAATGCTTGGTACCACAAGGGTATTGCAAGACAAAAATATCTTCCTTATGTCTTTTTAGCCAAGATTGAATGATAATTTTTTCTAATTTCTGTATGACTAACATTTTATTGTATATCCATTTTTTTAAAAAGATAATATCTGACACAAAAAAGTGACACTTAGTGTGCCAATCTAATTTAAATTTGACTGCTCAATATATTATATCTTATTGTATGACTTGATTTATTAACACAATAATTGGGAAGCAGTGTATTATCAATATAGAAGCACCTTTTTAGCACTGTTGGTGCCCAAACCAAAAGTGGGAGCCATTACGTATATTTATTTGCAAATGGGCCTTACAAAGGGATAATCATAAATTGAAAAAATCCTAATATGGCACCTCCGCTAAAGCCAAGAAAGCCATATCAGGAGGGAGAGGAAGCTTTGGAGAACTTTTGTCCTGTGCCTGCTTTAGCTGGCAGACCATGGAGGACAACATTTGGGTAGGAGCATCAGTGACGTAAGGCATAAGGAGGTATAATTGTGGGGTTTATTTGTTTGTGAGGCAAGTGATGTCCATTACCTCAACGTATTGAGAAAGTTGATGCTCAGTAAAAGTGATGAGAGCTGGCACACAAGTAAATGACTTAATGTGCTGGCAGGTTTGGGGATAATTTGGGTCAAAAAGAAATTTTTGCCACATTTGATACAAGCACGGCTCACTCCAAAAGCAAGCTCCTCAATTTTGTATTTTGCATCCTCATAAAATCATGAAGAAAATTTAAAATGGGAATACCATCAACAAGGGTTTCCATAGCCCCATGGAGATGCTGGCAGAGGAAGGTGTTAGATGGAGCAGCTTCTGCTTCTACTGCCATTCTATGTATATCTATATAACTAGGGAACTGTTTTTAGTTCAAAAATGGCAGGGACGCAAATTGGGAAGATTTAAAAAAATTCCTCCACAGCAAAATACAACTTGACATTAAATAGCCAGTCGCTGTCATCAAGTAATTGAGAAATTCAAATTTATTTAATGCAGCGAATGCTGGACCAGCTACCAGAGTCAGTGCCATGGCAGAACCTGTTTGGCTGCGAACAATTGACAACAACAGCTCAGACAAAAATGTCTCAGCCATCAGCTCAGGTTTTTGTAATTCCAACGAATTTTAAAAAAGTTTAATTTTGATTGGCTGCTGCTTTGGAAGCAGCGTCAATATAGAAGCACCTTTAGATCCAAGGTTTTTGATTTGAGACATTTGACATAAGATTAAATTGATTGCACTAATCACCCTTAATCATATGTTTGTTCTAAATCATGAAATTAATTGATACCCTGATAAGACTGCCATGCATCCAACTATTATAATTGTATTTTTTATTTTTTATTTTCAGCTACTTTATATAAGTGATTTATATAGAAACAGTTAAGTATTGCCATATAAATGTTGCATTTTATCTATACTTTCAGTCTATAATACTAGTTCACTAAAACAAAGACAACCTTATTCAGTTTATTATTTACTAAGTGGCCTCATAATTTCTAAATAGATGAAAGCTCTAATTGTCAGAATAAGAGTGGTTTATAATCCTAATTTCTTGGATAGTTGCAAATATGCATCTACTGACGATTTTTTTACTGCTAAAAATCTTGGGCCTAACACCTTCAAGCAAATATAAACAGAATCTGATAATGGTTGATTGCAGTCCAATTTATCTTAAATCTCAGTGGTTTATTTTTATTGCTATAATAGAAATTATTGGTTCATTTGTTTTATGATTTTAATTGCTAGGGCACTTACCTACTGAAATATCGCCTTGTTTTTTAACCTATCAATGGCAATTGTGGCATAATGATTAATTATACGCCATCCAAAATAGTATTGAAGCTTTTAAAAACTCGCTTCTTGATCCCAAGACTAAGTTAGAATCTTCTAAGCCAATGAAACTGTTCAATCATAAACTTACCCAGTGCCCAAAATATCAGAAGCAAAATGATGGTTGCAAACCAGAAGTAAAATATGCAAAGTTAAATTTATGCAATTTGAAAGCGCAAAAATAATGGGGTCTCAATCTGGTTATTTCTTTAGTTTATCTTCTGAGACATTTATCAGAGAATAATAATGGCTCTATTATTATAAATAAAACTTTTTAATTCAATTTATATAGAAACTTCATTTTATGAAATCAGAGTGTGCCTTCAGCCAAACAAGTGCCTAGCTCCAAGCTTTTACTTTTTACCAGAGTTTACTAATTAGTACAAGTATTTTGGCAACTAATTTATGTAATTTTCTAGATAATTTTAACAAAGATGACGTGTCTAAAGGTGGGTGTCTTGTTTGTTTCATCAGACAGCTTATGATGCTAAGACTGGAATGCAGCTCTGAATAAATTGAAACCCAAAAATGACAACCCTGATACCAATGGTAAAGCCAAAAAATTAATTTATAACTATTAGAGATAATAAAAATGCTTGAGGTTGCAACCAACAGCATTGAGTTTATTACTCACAAGATAATCCAAATGGTGGTGGCTGGCACAACTGAAAATTTAGTAATGTTAGTCTCCAAAGTCACGGGATGTACCATAGGAGAACCTTTTGCAACTTGAGCTAACTACCTAGTAAAGTGTTTTTACAAAATTGGCAATAGGGCTCAAAGAAATTTTAACAGTAATGTACGTTTGCAAAGCTCAATGCTGCAAGTAGATGTCAAAAGAAAAGTTGTGTCTGGCAATGGTGCCTCCATTCAAGGATATGCGTAGCAGCGTAGTGATAAGAGCCACTATGGCTCAGTCATACTAAAGACCTGGGAACATGTCTGACAATGGTAACACGTTTTACATGATGTCAGAAATATAAAACTTTAAAGGTTCCTATATAAAAGTGAAAATAGTGAAAAATGTACTTAAAGCAGGACTTGTTGGAATTGCTGTAGTGTAAACCTATATGGTCATTAAAGGGCGTGCATTGTGGCCAACCATTATCCAACTAGAAAATTGTTCTAATAGTTGTCATACTTTATAATTTTGGTAGTAAATCCTGATCAAGTAAGTAGGTTGGGTTACTTCAACCCTTTTTTGATCTTTAACTATAAAATTTAGTTAAACTAAATTTACGACTCAGTTTTGGCTTGACAGACAATTGTGATCTGTGTGGGGCGAACTGTCAGGGCGCTCTCATGGAAGGGATGGTAGGGACAATTCCAGTTTGAGTAAAATGGGTTTGGAACGCCTAAACCTATTTCAGATGGACTTTCCACAGATTTAAAGGAGTTATATTGCTTGATGTGTATACTGAGCTTATATTTAATCCAATTGACTTGTCAAACTTTTTAAAATGGTTTATGCACCTTAAAAGGACTCAAACCCAACCTTAGTGAATTTGGAAATTGATGGGAAGGCAACCTGAAGGCTGACGGTGCCTTATGATTCACTACCTCCTTGCACAATTCCATGACCTTTCAAGAGAATCCTTGTAGCAGGGAGGACTAGAAGGTAGGAAATCTTAAGTGGATAGGCTGTATCACATTACTCATTCACCACATGGGTTAGGTCTCCCAGTTGGTGAGGGGTACATAAGCCTTCTTGGGCCCCTTTTCAGCTCTGTAATGTGCTCTTTACTGTCCAGGCATAGGGGATGATCCCCAAGACCTACATTATGATATCTCTACTTTGATTATAACTCAATTACTCTACCTAATTCATTTGTGTCATATGAGCATGAACAAGTGCATTATATTAGAAAAAATAAAATATTTATTTTCAGCATGGTGTTCTCATAAAGGAGAATGGGTAGCTCCTATGACTCAATCTTGGCACTACCATACCGCAAAACATACTAATGGTGATTTTTCTCTTGGTTTTTTGTTATATGAAATTGTTTATAAATGTAAATTACTAAGTAGAAAAAAGAAAGAAGTTGAGTTGTCCCATTATAAACAGATAGAGTAACAGGCTCCCATTAAAGGCAAGGTTTTGGACCACCTATACAAAGTGGTGGCCAAAATCTGTATAAAAATCCACAGCTACTTGCTTAACTAAGGTGTAAGTCTGGGGAGTGCCCCTTGACTTGGACAGGGAGGCGTTTCCATTTCTCACCAAAAAAGATCTGAAGAGGGCGGCTGCCCCCCTTGTCACACAGGGCAATCTCGCCCATGTGGAAGACAAGCGGTAGGTTACAGCTTACCCCTTGAAGGTCCATCTGTTCATCCCCATTCTGACAACTAGTGAATTGATGAAGCAATCAGGGTGGTTTGTGCTTAAGCCATGGCGAAAGGAGTGTATGTTGAAAAAAACAAAGTGTGTATCTTACAGATGCCAGGTTTGAGTTCTGCTGGACCTACAAAAAATACATCAATTTTGTGGAGAAGCTCAATTCAATGAAGTTCAAAAAATTAAAATGAACTGAGGAAACTGGGGTGGTTGAACTGGGTGGACTGAATCTGTTTACAACTAGTTGTGATTGTACCTATATGCCTGGCCCTGGGTGTTCCCCACCACTCATCCAGTGAGACGCCGCCACTCAGGAAGGTGCATTCATAATAAAAACGTGATTTACACTAGAGGCTGGATAAACATTGACTTTGTCTTCCACCAATATGGCCACATAAAATCAAATAATTCCACCTTGAGTTTCACAATTTTAAATCAGAAAATTGAGGCCTCGCTCCCATGCATGCCAGCTTATTTCCCTAAGTGACTGAGTAAATAAGCAATCATCCCCAACATGTATGATTGTCAGTCAACTTGCTTATCTAAATTGCAATAAAAACCCCCACAGTGAATAAAATTTGCTTTTTGGAAATTTTTCCCCTTACTATCCACTGCAAAACCCCAGCCCCAAAAAATGATTTTTGGGTTGCGCAATGACTGGGCCATTGTGGCCATCATAACAACAATGATACCTACCATTATGGACTAAGTATACTGTACTTGGGGCATCCTCAGACTTTCTCACTTTCCAAAGCTATTCAGCATAGGGATTTGTCACTTTTGTTAGAGCTTTACCTCCCGCTGGGCGAAATTTTGCAATCTTGACACCCACCCCTCACCAACAACCTTAAGCCATAACCCAGCCATGTGGCTGCAGCACACCAGCTTTCTTCTCCAAAATTCACTGGCTTTGTAGTGACAAAACCTTGGCTGTGTTCCTTTTGCTCCTTACTACCACCTTGAGTCACTATTCGTGGCTTGCCCACCTTCTGTCCCACCTTCAAGTCATTCAAGTAGCAGTGTTTTTGGCATTCTAGATTACCTTCTGTGTGCTCATGCACAACAACTGGAAGGCCAGTCTAAATATAATTTGCCACTTTCATGACATAATTGACCAACCAATGGTACCTGCCATTTCTATTCTCCTCCTTGAGGTGGGCGCCGCAATGGTTTCTATCTACCAAATGAACTTGCAGTCGGTGAATTTGTCTCCTAATGTTTGTTTGACCAGTAGTCAAGTTCATAGGCAGCTCCTGGGTGGCGTTGGGAGAGTTTTGTACTACTCATTCCATCCTGGAAACCCCCACTTCAATAGTAGACCACCCTCAGGTGGTAGGTTCATCTGTTCCATCTGCCAAGATTGCTAACCAGGTGCTTGACGTCCTCACTGAGCTGCAGGTATGGTTCTCAATTGACCTTGCAGGATCTGCTTCTATGATGGGCTCCCAACAGAGAGTGGCCCTCTTAGATGCCATTGAAGGTGACTCCCACAGTGGGTTCAGGGCTTTTCTGTGCAGACATACAGAATGGGGACTCAACCCCTTTCATCTCACTGGTATCTTCAGCATTAAAGCGCCAGTGCCACGTTCCCCTCGCCTACTCCAATTGTTTTCTATGGGCGTTGAAGCTTCCAACTTAGCTTACTTTGTGACATTTTTCCGTGAGCAAGCCCCATACCAGGTTTACCTCTGGACTATTCAAGCAATATTCCGAGCTGCGTTGGATTTGACATCCACCAACCATGCTATTTGGGCCACCCCAGTGGAGGTGTTGGATTAGATGTGTATGTTGACAGCATCAATCAAAGCGCTGCTGTTAGATCCCCTGTGGAGTGGGTAGTTCATTCATAATAGTATTTGCAATGAAGAGCCAGTTTCCAATACCAACATCGGTGCAATCTCCACTTTGGCCTTGATGGGTGTGACTGCCCCCATAGCTGACTAACTAACTTGCAATCCATCTGTCCCCAGTTGACGGGCTTAGCCTAAGGCGACTTTGGGCCAACCCCTTGGTCTGGATGACTTCCCTTCCACAAGCCTGTTCATCCAAATGATCCAATTGTTATTTCCACCCTGTCAGCAGAATTCCGTGTAGTTGTCAATGAAAATAATTAATTTTATTTTCTATTGCCAATGGAAATTTGGATAGGGGCACACTGGGTATCCTTTGAGGCCCTGGTCGACACAGATACAGCGGCTAATTTCATGAGTTTGAAGCTGGCCCAGCAGTTGGAATTGGACTTGGACTGGTCCTACCGGTGATGGTTGCATCATTGGCTGCACAGCCGTCCTTTAGGGTTCAGCGCCCTGCGCCTTTCTTGGTCCATCAATACAGCTTCTATGACCAGTTTTTGGTGATGGCTAACTTAGTGTCCCAGTCATTTGGGCGTGGGATGGTGGAGGCTCCAGCAAGTGAAAATCCATTTGGATTTAAACATTCTGTCTTTTGCTAATTCCCAGGTGGAGGGCGAGTTTCCTTTTCTCATTACTCTTTCCAAAGCATTGAACTATGTTCCATTATGTTGCTTCTTCCCCTGTGGGCCTTCCGCTGGATTTCCCTTCAGCGTTGATGGTCTACCAAAAATTTCTTATTTGTACAAAGTGAACCATAATCCATCACACCAATTTGACTTGTCTTTTTGTATGACGGTGGCTTTGGTTCAAATTTATTTCCTCTGTACCCTTATATGGAGGAGGAGAACAAGGCTTTGGATGCATGGCTGGATGATATGCCCAAGAAGGGCTGGGTATTTAAGGCGACGCCCCAATTGCCTTGCCCATTGTCTCCCCAAAAAAACAGACAGGATGCTGCGCCCCTGCGTGGACTACAGGCACCTGAATAAAGTATACAGTGAACGACTACTGCCCCTCCCTCTGGAGAGACCATTGGTCGTCCGATTGCAAAGTCCTGGGTGTTTTCTAAGCTTGACCTGGTAAATGCCTTAACCAAAATTGAGTTGGCCGAAGGTCAAGAATGGCTGACCACTATTCAGACAAGGAGAGGCATATTTCAGTTTCAGGTAATGCCGTTTGGGCTGAAGAATGCCCCTGCTATGTCTCAGTGGATGATTAATAGTGTATTGGGTGACATCAGATTCACCTGGCGTGGTGGCATACATTGATGATATCTTGTTCATTATACCACCCTGAGCAACATGAAAGGAATTGGAGGCGGTGCTGGAAACTCTGCATAAGGCGAGTCTTTTTGTTAAGCCGTCCAAGTGCAAATTTCATTAGGAAGAAGTTACTTTCTTAATTAAGTTAGTCCTAAAGACAGATATGAAGTAACTCCCAGTAAGCTTGAAGCTATAGTGATTGGCCCGCCACCATAACCCAGAAGCAGTTGTGGAGCTTTCTGGATACCACAATCTTCTTTAAAAAAATTCTTCCCACACTCTTGATCTAGATGAGCTACTGCACCCCCTTACCGGTAAAATTGTTCCTTTCCACTGGACACACAAATGTCAACAGGCATTTGAATAAATCATGGAGCTGTTTTTATCACCCTTATCCTTAAACATTCAGACCCCCTAACTCATATATCATTACATGTGATGCATCTTCTGCTGCAGTGAGGCTGAACTGCTCCAAGAGCATGACAGTTTGTAACACTTGGTCACTTTTTTCTCCTGTAAGTTTACTTCTACAGAGCAGTCCTGGGCCATCTATGGCAAAAGAGATGGCCTCCGTGGCGTGGGCCCTAACTCATAGGTGGTATCTTTAGCAGGATGCTCAACATGAGGAAACTTCACAAATGGATCACCAAGGTCTTCTTAATTTTTTCAAGCCACAAAAGTTGGCAACTGACAAGCTCAGACATTTTGTGACTTTTTCAGCTTCAACTTCAAGCATGAGTTTGTGAAGGGAGCGTTGAATGTGCTCCCCGACTTTATAAGTCATAGCTCATGCTCATTCTGGAGGAGGCAGATGAGAGTAACCTTACCACAGTATTACCAATAGCCCAATTTCTAACTATTGCTCCTCCCACAATTTCAATGGCGCAATTTGGGTTTGGACGCGCCCCTGGTTTCGAGAATCCTAGAAACCCAAAAAGCTTGTGTGGAAAAGTAAGAGTTGTTGAAGCAGTTAGCACTCCCAAAGCGCAAGCATTATAATTACTCTTAGTTGAGAAGATTATCCAATTTAGGTCACGCTTGTGGTTGCCACCCCTACTCTGTGACGAAGTCATCCATGTGCACCATGACCCCCCTGCAGAGGGGCATCCAGGCAATAAAGGGTGCCTCGACCAGATCAAGCAGACTTATAACGTCCAGGCCTGTTGAAGGATATTTCAGCATGGATTACAACTTGTTTAACATGTGCGCAGGCCAAGTCAGAAGATCAATCAAAATGGTCTCCTCCCGCCCCCTGCAGCAGGTGAAGGAACTGTAGACTTCTGTGTCTGTAGACTTCAATTTTTAGGCTGTTGAGTTCTAGTGGGTTTATGGCCATAATGGTAATTGTAGACTGCTTCACTAAATTTGCTCTCTTCATACCTGTCTCTCAGCTTTTTTTTCTGAGGGGCTGGCAGATTGTTCGCGAGCATTTGTTCTCCATGTTTAGGTTGCCACAGGAAATTATCAGTGACTGTGGGCCCTAATTTATGGCACAATTCTGGAAAGTACTTCTAGCGATTTTAAAGATCACGTCATGTCATTTGACTGCATTATATCCCCAGTCATATGACCAAACTGAGCGAGTAAAGTAAAATTTTGGAGCAATATCTCAAGTGTTATGCCACGGCTGCTCAGAATACATGGCTGACAATCTTCCACTCACTCAGTTTGCATATAACAATGGAACCCATGCGTCCACAGGCTTCTCTCCCTATGAAGCCAATTTAGGTTATAACCCTTCATTTTTTGGTAGGACCATGTCTTCATCCAGATGTTCCAGCTGCAGCCGCCATGAACAGCAAATTTATGCCACCCAGTCCTTGGTCCATGAACACTTAACCAAAGCTATTAGTGACTATAAGCGTTTTGCTGACCAGAAGCGCCTTCTGGTGCACAATATTAAGGTGGGGTCACATGTTAAGCTGGACACGCGCCACCTATGGATGCAGGTGCCCTCTCACAAATTTGTGAGCAAACGTTATGGGCCACATTTGGCAGAAGAGGACCAGAGGAATGGTGCGAACCACTTGAAGCTGCTGGCTCATTGAAAGCAGCACCCCGTATTCCATGCCTAGCAGTTGTTCCCATTCAAATGGCCACTTCCTCCAGAGACTAAACTGAACATGATTGAGGGGTCATTTAAAAGGCTGAGGTCAATGCTATCTTGGATTTCCATCAATAGTGGTGATCAGTTTAATATCTAGTCGCATGGAAAAGTTACCGCCTACAAGAAAGCTGAGTTGGTGCTCAGTAATGCGCGAATTGCTCTGAGTTAGTAAAAGCATTCCACGCTGTTCACCCTGATACTCAAGCCCCCTGAAGGTCGCTATGCTGATGGTGATTAAGCAATCAAAAGTGCATAAGAACGTCATCCTTACCCAGTTTCCCGGTGGGGGTGCTCCCTCTTCTTTAAAAAGGAAAGAATAATCAAAGCCAAGGGGAGCGCCCCCTTGGGCATTGACTGGGAGGCGTTTTCATTATATACCAGGAAAGGTCTGAAGACTTCAGCAATCCCTTTCATCACAAAGGGCGATCTAGCCATTGGTAGATGAACGGTGGGTTACAGCCTACCCCTTGAAGGTCCCTCCTCCCATCCATGTTCTGACAACTAGCAGACTGATGCAGCATATTGATGTGGTTTGCACTGAAGTCAGCAGAAAGGGGCTGATACAGGAAAAACAAAGTGTGTCCCTTCTAGATGCCATTTTCAAGCTCCACTGGACCTATGAAGGAAATCAAACCTTACTATCTTGGAGAGTCCCAGTTCCATGAAGTTCAAAAAATTGCAAATACACTGAGGAAATTGGGGTTGATTGGGCTGGGTGGACTGAATCTGTTTACAACTAGTTGTGATTGTACCTACATGCCTTGCTCTGGGTGGTCCCCACCACTCGTCCAGTGAGAAGCCACCACTCAGGCATGTGCATTCATAATAAAAACGTAATTCACAATAGAGGCTGAATCAACATTGACTTGGTCTTCCACTGATATTTCCACATAAAATCAAAAAACTTTCACTCGAGTTCCATCATTCTAGGTCAGAAAATCGTGGTCCCCACTACCATTCATGCCAGCTTATTCCCTAAGTGACTGAGTATAAAGCAATGATCCCCAGCATGTATGATTGTCAGTCAATTTCTTTATCTTAGTTTGCAATAAAAAACCCACAGTGAATAAATTTGTAATTGCTAATATTTCCTTGATATCTGCTGCAAACCCCAGCCCCAAAAAATGATTTTTTGGGTTGCTCAATGACTGGGCCATTGTGGCCATCATAACAACAATGATACCTACCATTATGGACTAAGTATACTGTACTTGGGGCATCCTCAGACATTTTCTGCTTGCTGAAGCTATTTGGCATAAGGATCTGTCACTTTTATTGGAGGCTTTACCTCCCCGCTGGGCGAGATTTTGCAATCTCACCACAAGCCCCCTCACCAACAACCCTACGGCATAACTCAGCCATGTGGCTGCAGCACACCAGCTTTAATCTCTCAAATCCAGCGGCTCTGTAGTGTTAACATATGACTGTGTGCCTTTTGCTTCTTACTACCATATTTAGTCACTATTCGTGGTTTGCTTACCTTCCATCCCACCTTAAAGTCATTTGAGCTTCAATGCCTTTGGAATTCTGTCTTTCCTTCTGGAGGCTCATGTACCCTGACTGGAAGGACAGTCTAAATCTGATTTTCCGCTTTCATGATATAAGTCACTGGCAGATAATAGAACAGGTCATGCACACTAAAACAAAAGTAAATCACTATGTTGCTTGCTGTATTTTGAACCAAACACACAAAAAGAATGTATCAAAATAATAGATAATATCTTTCTTTATATGTTAGAATTGCTCTACTATTCTTTGACTGATAATTGCTACAGAACTCTCTCTATAAGACACACAGCTTTCAAACTAAGGCACAGAGTTTTATTTCTTCTAAATGATTATTTTATGAGACAAAAAGTCTTATTTTCTACTTTATGCTAAGGAAAGTGGAACACAGGAGGTTTCTGAAGGTATCACTTTAACTAAAAGCTAAAAGAGTGTAAAGTGAGCAAGAAGCAGTAAGCAATGTTCTAAGTCTCCAATATGTTTTAAAATGAATTTTTGAGATAAATTACACTCCAAACATACCCAGATCATTTTATAGAGAGAGGCACTGAGATTAAGCCAGTCTGGGTATGATTTATGGTTGATATGGGTAAAAATGGTAGACCACAAATATGGCAGAATAAGACGCAAAAGGAAATATTAGTTTTAGACAAACAAAAGTGTCAGACCAGAAGATCACAGGCTAAGGCTAACCAACACAAGAATGTTACTACCCAAGCTTATATATAAGGTGGCTTAAAAAGGGGAGAGTTTAGCCATAAAAAAACCCTTTATTAATTGGAGTATAGTAGAATATCTGAGTAAATCATAAACATCTCAGCTACAATACTAGGTTTTAGATGGAGTTTTTAAGGACTTAACGATTACCAAAACATATTTGAGATAAAAAATATGCTTTTCAACAAGATCAAATTTTTTAAACTCAACCAAATTTGAGCAGCTCACACCTAGTGATTTTCCAGTTTTTTAGACCAATAATTTCCCATTTTTGCCATTTATGCACTAACATAAGACCGACTGGTAAGGGTAGAACCCACTTTTGTTCAATGAAATTAGAAAGATCGCTAGTATCTTTCAAGAGTTCTATCTCTACTTCTTGTGGCTTCTGTGGATTAGCCTTAGAAAGGGAAGTCTTTACCAGGAAAAAATCATTATATGTGACATCGCCCTCTGTCTTGATAGGGAATTCACTCCGTCAGAAGGAACATTAGCCAAGACAAAGTTCTTATGGGGTGGTAACTTCATGCTGCTATGAGGCTTGGGAAGTAGGACCTACAGCGTTAGGGAACTTTTGTGGAAGTTGCATATCTACTCTTGAGCACTAATGCAGTCACTGTGAGACATCCAGCTCTTCTCAGTTTCATAGTAGCCTTTCCAGGACACTAAAACTGGAAGCAATGTTGTGATTAATAAGAAGTCAGGAAAGCATTAATTTTTTATGTGGCTCTCCATCCACAATCAATGGATCAGGGTGGGTGGGCTTAGGGCCATCATATGGAGTCAGGAGACACTCATGGAGGGTGCTAAAAACTTTGATGGAGGAGGTATGTCAACATGATACTCTTCCAGGTCAACCTTATGTATGGTCATAATGTGGGTATTTTATATAAAACATTATCCAGCTTGGGATTAAGTAAGTTTTAATTCAATTGAATATTGGTTCATATTTAAGTTAGCTTATCAATTAAGATTTAAATGACAATTTGTTTTGTCATCTATTTAGTGATAATTGACTGAATGGTTGGTTATAATTTTCAGAGGATCAAATCTGATGATAATTATGGTTACTATTTTATTGGGGATTATTACTAACAACGTGGATATGAGTAAGTCATCTTTAAATGAGCAATTACTCATGGGAAATTATTGAATTTAATAGCTGATATGTTAGCTGAAACAAATGTTATTTTAAATATTCTGTTCCTCATGAAAATCAACTGAAAACTTTCCCAAAACAAAGCCAATATCCCTTTTTGTCAGCTAGGTGTGCTGAGACCATCGTGGTTATCATGATTACTCTTAACATATCCTCCATTTGTTTCACCTATAAATATTCCTAATTTTAATAAAAATTTACTCTTTAGAATGAGATAAACCTTAGACCTAAATTTTTATATCTTAAAATATTTTGTAGTTCATTTGCTTATTGTTGAAGAGAGTTCTTGTCTCAGTGTCAATGCAAAAGTGAGGCTGAAGTCACTTAAATCTTTATATATTGCCAGATTAAGGCCAAAGTCAATTATCAATATCTTATCCGCCAGAGTAGGGCCGAATCTACCCAATAGTCAAAGCTCAACTAAAATATATTTCTTCATACAACAAGCAAGTCCATATTTATCTACAGATTCGTAGTTAAGTGAACCTGTGCACCAGTGGAAACCCTACTTTTTTACACGTGGTGCTCACTACAGGGGTTGTTTCAAGTTAATCTGAATTAGCTAATGCCAATTAATTTATATAATTTGGAGCATTAAAGAAATGAGGAAGCGGGAACATCAGCAACCCATTGAGGAAATATCTAATTAGAGGCGGGTATGCTGATAAATCCTTAATATATTTTTTATTGATAATTGGGGTGAATGAGAACGCCTTGACAATCATTAAACCACATTCAGAGCGAATCTGATAAAATTTACCCAGTATTAGCGATATCCTAATGAGAGGATTTCAAATTTTACTGACTGATACTTTTGATCAAAGCTGTGGTTTATTTCACCGCAATACAAATCAGGAAGGGTGAAAATGACATTTCAAAAACTTCTTATTATGTAAACTTGGACTTTAGCAGTATATCTGCGATGTATTAGCAACATCAGTGATTATGTTATCAAGTACGTGCAGCCAACTACCTCAACCATGAGAGCCATCCAAGTCTGACAACAGGTGGTGATCACCATCTAGTTGAGTACACTTAACACAACAGTATACTTCAGCAGGCGTTGATGCAACAATTAGACATCAGCTTTCACAGATTCATGCCAGCTTGGACTCTACATCGCAGTGTGTTCAGCAGTCTAACACTCAAATTAAGAATAAGGTGGCTGTGCTGAATAAAAATATTTTAGGGATAGTTGAAGATATTATCAGCCTGATTGGATTCAATCACCAATGGAAGCATGATTTGGACAAACACTACAAATTGGCTGAATCAAATATTGCCTATTTGATTTCACTTGGGATTCAACTGAGCCAATGGTTGCCTCCACCACCAAAACCCACATAGTCATGCTTGATTTGTTCAAGAGGAGATGGGAAATTTAAGAATACCATTGAAGAGATGAAGAGAAAATTCAAAAGACTTAGCGAGGAGATGAGAACTGAAATTGATAAGCTTCAAACAGAACTAGAAATTGTCAATAAGAATGCTTTAGTATCTGCAACTCAATCCAAATTAGACTCATTGAAGCTCAAAGTCATTTAATTAGATGATGAAATATTCTAGTATGAAAAGGAGAATTGCGAGCTATATGATCATTTATTCAATGTCCAAAATGAGAGGCCACACTGCATAAAGAAATTGAAACTCTGAAAAGTAATCATACAAGGGAAAATCAATAAAAATCGTCATCTTTGGGAAAATGACCAAAAACGCTTGGCTTGGGAGGAAAAAATCCTCAAACAATTATTGACCTCGAAGGCTCTAATTGTACTTGCTCATGGGTGAGTACCATGAGGCGAATCTATTTGAGGATGAATTGGCATCTATTGAAGTATAAAGTTGCGCTGACAACGTGATCCAATCTGTTTGGAAAATGCCCCAATCTTTGCAGCACTTCCTGAAGTTACACCTGAAGCAACTCAAGCATCCGCTCAAATTCCAATTTGAAATACTGTACCAATCATCATCAAAAATTTCAAAAGCACTCCAAAGTTGCCTGTTTTCCATCAGGATAACACCCATGCCTTCTTCCTTTTGTTCAAGATGCTGATATACATCTATAGCAACCAGCAGAAAGCTGTCACAGCTATAAATTGACTTAATACTTTGTGCCAAAATCTAGTTTTGCCTTACCTTTGTGGGGAGAACTGGAGCTTTAAGGAGGCGAAGGAGGAGATTCTGAAAGAATTCAGTAGTCCAGATAAGATGTCAGCCCAGAAGCAAGAATTCATGGGAATTCAGTTTAAGAAGGATGAAATGGTAGGTTCATTTGGTGATCATTTTTATGAGGAAGCACAGATCCTCAGTGGGGCTAATATGATGACCAATTTTATTGGAAGTATTGATATGCAGACACGATGCACCCTCACTGAGACTTACACCAAATGATGGCTTCCACTCTTAATAGCAAATACACCATTTCCCAAATGATAGACATATAAAGATCTTGTCAGCAACAACGAGGCACCAAATCAGACATTAAAACTGAATCACCAGTCAAACAATAATAAGGGTTTGGGATGAATCCTGACAATTCCAGAGATTTGAATAGTCGTGGGAATCAAGATAAACAGTATGAAGGATCTAGACCTCCCAATAAGCCCCAGTTGTCTTATGATAAGTTTGGACAACTTGGTCATTTCGCCAATAAATGTGGACAGCGTAAACTGAAGAATCAGGTCAACCAGATCCAATTAAGGAGAAACAAGAAACTTTCAATGGGCAGGGAAAAGACCATGCGGTCTAGATGAGGGACAGTCTAGAACCGCAGGTAACCAAGTTCCCCCAGATAAATTATATGAATTGGATAATTTGGATCTATTTGTGGACAAGCCTGAGTTAGAGTTTCCCTTCATCAATATGTATGCCGAGATGGAAATGTGATAACATTATTAAAATCAAAGGAGATTGCCCCCAAAATTGTTAAGGAGGTAGCTCACCCATATGCCTAACAAATAGTGGAAAAAGTCCAAAATGCTATAGATGAGACCAACTTATTGTCATCAAATTAAAAGAAGTCAATGTATCAATTCCAATTGGTACAATTCGAGAAACATTCCCCGATATATAGGCTCAATTGATTCATACCCAGGATTTGGCCAATGTTTCTGTTATACTGCAGTAAAAGACAGCTTATCTTATTTTTCTGAGTGCACATATACAGATATTTTGTAAACCAAGTACCCGTCAGGGCAATAATTGACAATGGAGCGTCACTTTATATAGTATTGACCAAATTAGTTAAGAGATTAAAGGCCAAATTTGATATAGAGCACAGGAAGCCGTACAGGACATCTGGCCCTGACTCTACAACTTCTTGTGGGGCATATAGCGCTCTGCCGCTATGGTTTGGATGCTTGGTCCTATTGGTTCTGGCAATTTCCCTGGCCAGCCAGAATTATGACATCCTAATTGGCACTGTCTTCATGAAGAAGTATGGAAAAATGTGCCTTTGAGGAAGACACTTTGACAATTTGGGGGCATATGTTGCCGCCAATTTATCAATGCAAGGGAAAGGCTCTCCTCAATAAGAGGAATGATTCTAAAAATTTAGTCAATAAAAATGGGATATTACCTGTCAGTTACAAATTAGTTGGGAAGAAAATCCAGAAGTTACCCAAATATGTTAATGAAAATCATGGAATCCCAATCTTTTCTAAGGAAGATGTCATAATTCAGCCAGGAATGCAACAAATTGTGAAGACCAGACTGACTTTGGAGATCCTGGAAAAGTTATATTCAGAAATGAAGATACTTGGCAAAAATTGAGGATTGAGCCTTGGGTAGCCCCTGGGATTTTAATCCCCGGTCATGAGGAGATTTGGGTCCTTTTAGACAATCTTGGAAAACTCTGGTAAAAGTCAAACAGCACCAGGTAGTCACATTCGCCCAGTTGAAACCACTATCAGAGATTTGTTCCTTCCACAAATTTAAAAATTAGACAAATTAGGATTACTTAAGGATCCAATTTAATTATTCACGCGCTAATCAGAAGGAATTGGTTAGCTGGGTTGATTAAGGGTCAGAAGAACGAAGTTCTGGCCTTATTAAAAAATATCAAGTCAGTTTTGCACAAGATGACATGATCTTGGGTGCACAAGGGATGTTTTGCACTGAGTCAATACTGGGGATGCTGGACAAATTTGATTGAGGCCTATTTGAAGGACAATGGAGGCAGAGGCAGTTGTTAAAGAAATCAAAAAACTCATAGAGCATGGAATGCTCGCCCCATTATCCAGCCCATGGGCAGTCCTAAGGTAAATGTTAAAAAGAAAGACAGATAAATTTTGAGAGGTAATTGGTTACCATCAGTTGAATAAAATCATGAAAAAGGACTCATATCCCCTGCCTAGAATTGATGATGTGCTGGGCCAGTTAGGAGGATAAGAGTTTTTCTCTGCCACGGACTTAATCTCCAGTTATTGACAGATATATATGCCACCAGAGGACCAAGAGAAGTGTGCCATCATCACAGCACAGGGGTGTACCAGCCAACGAGGATGCCTCATGGCTTGTGTAACGCCCCTGCAACGTTCCAGCGGGCAATGGACATGATTTTGTCAGATCTGAAGCTGTCCTGTGTCCTTGTCTATTTGGATGATATTAATGTATTTGGCTGAACATTCACCAATAACCTACACCACCGTGAGGAAGTGTTCAAGTGATTGGCTTCCACAAGCCTCAAAATTAAACCAAGAAAATGCAATCTCCTAAGGAGGAATTGGAATACTTGGAATTCATATTTAACGCAGTGGGACTTAAGCCCCAAATACAGAAGGTGGAAGCAATCAAAAGGATGTCTGTCCCTAAGAGTTCTTGCAATATTCAAATTTTCCTTAGTATGGTTGGCTACTATCGCCAATTCATGTAGGATTGTTGTATTTGTGGCTAGAAAAAGGCTTGCTAATGCTTTTCACTTCAAATCCAACAATACTGTGAGGGTCTTATCTCACTAGTTATATGAAAATAATGAAAATAACTAAATACTATTGATGTTTTTGATTCTTATGGAAATTTATTATATGCCACACAGGGGTAAAAGAGATAATACACTTAATAAATTGATAAATTATTTTAAACATTGAGGCTCAACATTTGGATAGCTTGGGATTTCTGAAAGAAGTGATATAGGATTTTAGCCTATCAAAGCTCAGAAAACTCACTTCACTATGGCTGAACAACTGATGAGGGAGTTAATATTTGGCAATATGTACCCATGGGGTAACCATTAAATAAATCTCAGCCAATCCCTTTAGCCAAATTTATTGCACCCTGGGGACCCCCGCCAAGCCTATAAAAGGGGTGGTCCCCACTTTGGTGCTGGCTTTGAACTAGTCATGACTGGTGGAGAAACCTATGATGGACTCCCCAGGTTTACCCGCAGAGTCAGGGAAATTCAACTTTACAACTTGGTGCTATTTTCCTAGTTAGTATTCATAATAGTGTTGCCCCAATTCACAGGGTTCCACTGAGAATTGGCTAGGGTCTTTTGGCCAATAAAACTGTTTTTTAGAAATAAATCAATCTCATTATCATTGAGGGCTTATAAAATGTCTTACATTTCCCATTTTTGGCCAATTTTGCCCCAAAACATTCATATCAAGAAGCCAGGAGGCAAATGTCTGACATGAATTTTGCAAAAATAGATGATCTACATTTCCATAGATGAAAAGATCCAAAGAAGGGACTTGACTGGAATGATTAGGCTCAAATCGCATTCAATGAATTGAGGAAATACTTGACATTGGGTCTGATTCTAAAATATCTGAATTTTGAGAAACCGTTAATTATTATATTTGACACGTTGCTAACAGCAATAGGAGCTGTCCCTAGTCAAGTTGACAAAAATGGGGATGAACACCCCATGTCATATGTCAGTCAAACTCTGTCAAAGGCTGAGAGGAACAATATGGTTATAAAGCAAGAATGCCTTGCAGTTATATATATGCCTTCAAGCAATGATAAGTCAATATTCATGGGATGCATTTCAAGGTCATGACCAACCATGCCTCTCTCCTGTGGCTTCATAATCTCAAAAAATTATATGGGAGATTAACACGTTAAACTTTGAAGTTTCAGGCCTACAACTTTATGATAGAACATCAGGCAGGAGACAAGAATCAGATGCTGATGGTTCATCAAGGTTACCAGCTATTCTTGCTGTGCAAGATTGTGCTGATGTCCTATTTGAGCGAATGATCTGTGGAGAGTTACAGGAAGAGCCAGTAAAAATTCAGAAAGCGCTGAAAATGCAATGGAGAAGACATAATTTAACAATGGTCAATTATACAAATTAATGGATGAGAAGAAGCTTTTGTTTCTGAAACCGTCAGAATGCACAAAAAATATTGGGCTGCCCACAAGATTTTCAGGCATAATAGTTTGTAGAAGTTGCTCAAACACATCAGGCAATATTACTATTGGGAGTCCCTGAGTTATGATGTTGCTGATTATGTCACCTGTGCATGTAGTGTCAGCTCTAAAAGCCGCATAAAAACATGACGAATTACCAATTGGTGAATCCAGGATTTGCATAGCACATGGTCTCAATCAACGTTATGGGACCATTTAGTTGGAGTACGGGTGGGGGATGTTACATCATAGTAGTGATTGACTACCTTATGAGGTGGGTCAAACCCCAAGCCTTAAGCCGAGCCAATGCCCTGAGGACTGCCAAATTTATCCTGGAGAAGGCTGTATATCAACATGGGTGTCCTCAAGTGTTGTTGAGCAGCAATGGGACAAATTTCACCTTATTCATAATTCCCCGCCTGAATGATTTGATGGGGATCAAAGTGGAGGTGTCTGCACCATATCAACCTAGAATGAAAGGGAGTTGTTGAATGAGTCAATGGAACGTTTGCTGCTAGTTAAGGAATCTGATCTCAGGTAAGGCGTCGTCTAGGGCGTCTTGTATAAGTATGGTGACTTTCATGTACAACATCAGTTTCCATTTGTCAATGGGAAAAACGCCATTTGAGTTATTGTACGGTCATAGGGCAGCATTACCACTGATTCTCTACTCAACAGTGGAGCTGACTTAAGGAAAGAGCACAGATAAATAACCCTATTAGCTTGTGAACATAATAGTGTATCTTCAATCTCAAGCTTTTGATATGACTATCAAAAGAAGAATTCAAGCTAAGAATACTGATGACAAGAGTTGATCTACCATTAAGAAAGTTACTGTTGGAGAATGTGTAGCCTATTGTGATACAAATGGGTTTAGTCGCTGAAACAAGCTAGATTCTTTATGGTTGGGCCATTTGAGGTTATTGCAAAAATGGCAAATGTTGCCTACATGATCAAGAATGTTTCTGATGGTCATTTAATTAATATAGTACACATCAAATTCCTTAAAATATGGATTAAAAAACAATATTAAAATGATTTAAAAAACAAATGAAAAATATATAAAAGATTTAAAAAAAGAATGGAAAAATATAGTTATTAAGTATGAAAAAAAGGAAGAAGAAATTTTCTTAGTATTAAGGAAAAATATTTATGCAATGTTATTTTTTTATATTCTAAGCCTCATATTGCAAAATGTGAGCTCTTCTTTGATGCCCCTAGGGGGAGGGATGTTGAATGACGATATTATGAAAGAGGCTGCCTAAGTCAATCTGGGATCAGATACTAGCAAGAGATAAAGCAAGACTAAACCAAGTTTTTAAGACCCAGAAGAATCCTGAGAATATGCTACGATTGGAAGAGTGATTTGGACGTCCAAATTAGCAAGATGGGAATTCCAGATTTGGGGGGACAGCAACGGAAGAAAATGAAATCAGCAAATAAGTCCATGTAATCTCTATATGGCACAGGCACCAGAAGCTGTGTCTGGAGTGCTTGATGATGAGCTTCAAGAACACTTGCCATATGAGAAAACAACGAACATGGGAGATGCGTGGGTGGCTGTCAAACCATAATACCAAAAATTGCCATTAATGGGAGATACCATTGGATAATCCCTGCCACAAAGTAATTGTGCAGGCAACAAACAGCCCTTAGAAGTAGCGGCTGCAGGCCTCCTGAAAATGGAAGGGGAAGGATTATTGAAAGTTCAATGATGCAGGGAATGGGATGGCCCATATGGGAATTACTTGCTCTGTGAACCAGAGTGCGTAAGCCACAGTACTTAATCAAGTAAGAGATTGAGGTCATGGGAGGCAAAGGAAATTCCAAGGGCTTTGGTAATTTCCCCCAATGTTCTGCATATGGAAGGTCAACATGTTCAACATTACCAACTGACAATTTGATTGACAGGATTGTTGGTTAGTAAAACCGCCTGATTTTGAACAGAAACTCTGGGAGAAGATCTGACTTAAAGAGGAATGAATGATCCAAATTGGGGAGAATCACTTCATTGGGATCGAGGGCAATTGCTGGATTTAGAATGGATGGAGCTGTATCCAGTAACAACTCAAAATCGAGCTTGATGGCAGGAAAATGTGGAATTAAAGAACAAGAATAGTTGAAAAAAAGGCCAACCCTGTTCCTTCTTCAAAGATAGGCACTGTTGCTATAGGGCGTAGGAGGGGTTAACCAAATCAGTTTGACTGGGGCACTATATCTGGAAAGACTGGAAAGGATAGCCCCTTTTGGTATTTCATGAAATTGCTCAGAAAAGGGAGGCGTCAATTTTGGAAAGACTAGACAGGACTTGCTAATACCATAAAGTATTGGAAGAGGACATTTTTAGTTTATAATCTGGTCATGTGGGGCATGTGTGGGAATTTTAAATGACCACATTATCCAGCTTGGGATTAGGTAAGCTCAAATTTAATTAAATATTGGTTCATATATTAATTTAGATTATTTATTAAGCTTTGAGATGTCAATTTAATTATTTCATCTATTTGGTGATAATAACTGACCAAATGGTAAATTAAATTTTCAGAAGAGCAAATCTGATGATAATTATGGTTACTGTTTTGTTGTAGATTGTTACCAACAATGTGGATATGAGTAATTCAGCTCAAATAAGCAATTACTCCTGGGAGATTGTCAGGTTTAGTAGCTGACATGTGGGATGAAATGAATGGCGATTTAAATACACTATTCCTCATGCAAATCAGCTGAAATCTTTCCCAAAAACCAATATCCCTTTTGATTGACTAGGCGTGCTGAGACCATTGTGATTACCACGATTATTCTTAACACATGTCCACCATTATTTTCACCCATAAATATTCCCCAATTTTAATAATAATAAAAACCTTAGACTGAGATACACCTTGGAAATATATCTTATCTCTTATTATATTTTGTAGTTCATCTGCTTCTTGTTGAAGAGAGTTCTTATCTAAGTGTCAAAGCCTTAGTGAGGCTTAAGTTACTTGAACCTTTATATATTTCCAGAGTGAGGCCAAAGTCACTTGACATAATAATATCCGCCAGAGTAGGGCCAAATCTACCCATATTATGAAGCTTAACTAAGTTAGTTGTCAACATACAATTATCAAGTCCATATTTATTTCCATCGTCAGCAGTTAAGAAAACCTGTGCAACAGTGAAAACCCCAAAGTTTTTACACATAGTTAGCATGCTGAGGTCAGCATGCTAATTTCAGAGAATAAATTGCTTTGCAGAGGGTCTACTCCATGCATATTATGCACCAGAGAATCTTTGTTAACATCACAATCGCTCTTTAAGCAAATCTTCTCTTATGCTACCTCTTGCAGCATTGAGTGCTTTTATAAACTATCTATTCCTATGGTGAACATCTTGACATTCTAAGACATTTTCAACATATGTTGGCCCTTGGGAATCAACGGGAACCTTTCCAACCTCTTTCTGGGCGTTACTTGCACCAAGGTATCCTCAAAGTTTGCCTTCTTACAAAAAGGTTTGTTATAAAATTGGTGGTATATAAGAGATATGCCGTAGGATTTTTTGCACAGGGTTCAACCTACTGAGCAATTAGGACCAACAATGTGATGATTGTCACCCTTAAAACAACAGAATAAACTTTTAATAAATATCTAGCACTTGCTCCCACAACTCTCTTTATTAAATATAATAAATACAGCGGACTCTCCCTGTTTTTGCTTACTCTCAACTACTTAACAACTCCCCTTTCTTAATCGCCCATCTTGCTTATACACAGCAGCTTCAGATGATACCACTCTCATAGCTTGGACTATTCTGTTCCACCAATTCTCCTCATTTTGGCTTGTTATTCTATAATTCTCTATCGCCCTAATTGTAGGCGATTTAATTTGTATTCATCAAGTGTTGACATTGCCTTATCGCCTTATTTAGAGGCGATCCAATATAAACCTGTTAGATCCCAATATCGCCTCATCTCAAGGCACTCAAATAATTGTAACTGATATCATTTTCGGAGGATTCTTCCTGATCCACTCTAGCAGTCCCACAATTATTGTCCAGTCATAATTAATTGCGACAAGCTTAATCCCAGACTGGTTACTGGCGTTTTATTACATTTTATACAACAAGAGTGCAAACAAAAAGATAAACTTAAGATTTTGTAGAAATATTTTATATTAAGATAAAAGGAGAAGTATTTTATACTTCTTGAGAAGTTCAATATATAGTTATGAATAGATTATTAGAAAATGTTTGAGTAATTTGGGGTTCAATATTGAGGATCTTCAAGATCATCTAGTCAGACGTCTTCTGACTGCTGCTTTAGTACTTTCTTCAATTTTGTGCTAACTCTTGTAACTGCAAGCTCCATCTCACAGTGGTTACCTCTAAACCTCAATGTTCAGCGGCATTTGTACTAGTCACCGCTTCTGGGTTTTGGGCCTTAGTACCTTTGGCTGATATTGATTGATTACTACTTTTTTTAATATCCTTTTCAATTCCTTGTTCAAGTGATGGCGCTCCTATGATGCACCTTCCTTGTGGCTTTGAATCACTCAAGAATTTGGATGATTGTTAATCTGGTAATAATTGCTAACAGATCTAAAAAACTCTCGTCAACATAATTTGGTTCACTTATCACTCCATCACTGGCGGAATGCAAACTTTTCAGTTCCCTGAAAGTATATAAGGGGTCGATCTTTATAAGGAATTTTGGCAGTGGCGTTGTCTTTATCTAAAGATTTTTCTGACTTGAGAGGGAGAAAATTATTTTGCATTATGTCATCGCTTTCTAACTGAAGACATCTTAGCTCACCCACACTTATAAAAGGGCCTTGATCGCCCTAATCCACAGTGAGATGGTCGCCAGTACCTCCCTCAGTTTTGGGGTTAATTGTAATCATTCCACTGGTCAAGAAATGACTTAGTACAACAGTTAAAGCCTCATCCATGACAACCATGAAGGGTCCAACATACTTGGGACGTAATTTTTGATAGGAGGTTTAAAGTGCAGGTTCTTATTGTTAACCATAACCAAGTCCTCTGGCTTATACACAGGGCCCTTATGATTCTTTCAGTCAGTTTAGGCTTTGTGGACTCTCACAACATCAGTATGATGTACAATCACTGCATGGTGTATGACTTTTAGATCTTTTGGCGCGCTATTTGGCAACAACTGTTGCTATAGTCATAGACTTAAGTTAAAATGGGATTGTAGCCATAATTTACAGAAGTTAGTGTGTTGTCCATTGAAGTAAGAGTTAGGATATAGGCAAGTTGCCTTATATTGTAGATGAGACACCCAAATGTTTTGTTCTTCATTGGAGTAGCTATGTAGGAATTGCTCTAAACTTTGGTTAACATCTCTGTCTGTCAATCTGAATGAGAGTGAATGCTGTGGAGTGCATGGGAGAAATCCTAGAATGGAAAGTAAGGCTTCCCAGAACTGGACTGCAAATTGAGGGCTATGTCACTGATAATTTCTTTCAGGATACCATGTAGGAAGAAAATGTGGTTTACAAAAAGTCAGGTATCTGGAAAGCTGTGATGATGATTCTGCAGGGGACAAAGCGGGCTATCTTGGTGAACTAGTTACCACTACCATCACTGCATCATAACTGGGACAAGGGAAGTTATCAATTAAATCAAAATATACTGATGTCAAAGGCCTTGGGATTTTGGATATGACCATATTACCCCGTCAGACTATGATTATAAATCTACTTATATGCTAGGGGATTAATCCTGCTAGTAGATATCAGAGTGATCATTATATACTTTGATTATTGTTCAGCGAATTATCTTAGACACTTATTTATCAATCCAATGGGTTTTGATCCAAAGGATCAATAATGTTTCATCAGGGAATGTCCCTGACAATAAACAAGCAAATAAGTTGTTAATTTTGATATTGATAATTTGATTGGCTTTTAAAAGTCAATCAGGTTTTATTGGTAATTGACTTAGAATTTTTATGAGTTGCTAGGCGAGTGATGCCGCCTGTAATAGCAACTAATAATTTACTCCTTTTGGTGTCATGACCTTCTGACTATGGGTAAGTGTCCTAATACCTGAGAAGGTTGCTAACCTGATAAGTCTAATCACTTGGGGTTGAACGAATTGTGGTGGGGCACTTTTTTGTTTAATCTCATGAGGGTTGCATTCTTAGTAAGGGAGTGAACATGAATGAACTGATGCGTAAGATTATTTTTTCATGCTTCACATGGAGGGTGAAACCATAGCAACAGCTGCTGTTGCTGATTGTGGTACTAACAGAAGAGGTGGGCGCCAAGTACCCTATAATTTCCCTGAAAATAATTTAACAAAGAAAATTCATGTAGATAATAATTATTTAGTTTATTATACATTTATTGTATTTTTGAGTACTCTTGGGATTAGAGTAGAAGAATTTAGATACCCTGAGCTAATAATTGATATCACGTTTTCCGTGGTTCATGCGTCAGTAGAAGAACCTCTGAACCTAGTCCTAGGTTAAGTTCTACCAGAAGAAAGGGGTTAAACTTTCACCAAGAAGACCACTGAACTATAATTGCCAGATAGTTGAAGGAGAGACCTTTAAGTCAGAATTAGGAGCCAAGTTTTAAGTGTAGAAATTCTTTTATAACCTCTGAACATGCTGCCAGTAGGTTAAGATCTGTTGTTATCCAGAAGTTGCAACTTTAGAAGAGAAGCTAAAGGGAGAGGAAATCCTTTATGATCTGGAGATATTACCTAGTACCTTCACCAGTGTGTTATAGGAAGATTGTTGTACCTGTTTAAGGAGAATCCTGAGTAGGAGGAATGTTTGGTTTTGAAACGCTCAACTGGATACTAGTTTCCATACTAGTATCAACCACCCACATATTTATGAGATTATTTATTAACAATTATTGGTTGCACATATAAAGAACCTATGCAAGAAAATCAAGGGAACTGAAGGATCTATAAGAGATAGCTTCAGAGTTTAATAGGGGCGCTCATTTCAGGTGAGGAAGTTGTGCTAAGCTTCCCCAAATTTTCACTTTGGTGCTCACTACAGGGGGTGATTGAATAGCCATCAGTTCCTAGAATTTTATACATTGGTGCTCACTACAGAGGTTATTATGTTTTTGGACCAAGTGATGGACTAAGCAACACAAGCTGATAATGATGAAGATGAAATCTTAGTCAATGAGGACTGAACTATGGCGGAATTATATGATGACGTTCTAATGGCTAATGCAAATCGCTTATCAACAAAATTGAGTTTTTATTGAGAAACCCAATGGATCAAAGTGGATGAACAAACTGAGAAACCACTATTGGTAAAGTGGCGCGATTAGAATATCATGCCACCTAAATTTGGGTAAAATGCTGAAGAGGTGTGAATCTTGTGATTTTAAGAGGAGGATGAAGATACTCATGATTTGGTAAAAGGACTTTTAGCCTAGATGAAGAAAAATCTAGCACTGCAATAGAACCTGTTTTACAGGACATCTACTCAGAATGAAGAATTTCAGCAGGGCCAGCTCAGGTTTAACTTGGTCCACTGGGAACATTCCCAAGGAGCTTAGATGAAGTATCACCTAGGCAAGCTTGGGTTGAAACTGGGTCCACTGGGATTAGACCAAAGTTGTGAGGTATTATTGATTCCAAAAAGTAAGGCGATTGTCCAGAGAGTTTGGAGAAAGTTGATTGACCTTAGATTATTCAATTGATGAATTGAAAAAATGCTGAAGATGAAGTTACAATCAAGTCAAAATTGGATGAAGTCAACGTTACCAGAACAATCCGCGCAATAAAAGGATTGTTTCCTAATCTGTCAGTGGAACTAATAAAAAAAGTTAAGGATGGCAATGAATGCCAAAAATCAGTTTTAAAGAATGAATACTTTTGAACGGAACTAGTGATGAATGATAGAGTCACATTTTGCAAAATCCAGGGAAAGAATTGCTAGCGCATAAAAGATGAATTAGAATTAGGACCTGTCAAAAGAAACAACAAGTTGGAAACAAAAGCCCAATGGATGTTACTATTTGAGATTATTGTCAAGTCAGCGAGTGTTGCCTAAACGCTGAGAAGACATTGCAGATGAATTTATAGTGATGAGGATTAATACTAAACACTAAAGTATTGGATCTAGAATGAATTTTAATGTTCCCAAGGGACTGCAAACCATGGGAGTGGCTAAGTCCTGGTGCGTTGGTCAGATCCTAGGAGGTGCCACTGAATCCAGAAGGGTGTTCAAGTCCTAAGAGGGAACCTCTGAACCATGGTATTATCTGAGCATTAAAAATAAACCTCTGAACCATGGTAACTGGTTAAGTTCAAAAAAATGAACCTCTGAACCAAAATGGGGGAAAGATGGACCTCTTATTCTACTTGATGGTTAAGTACGTTGAAAAGAAAGTAAACTAATAACATAAAAAGATAAATGGATAAAAAATGAAAAATTTATTAAATAATAATTTTTATTTTTCCACAAGCAAATGCATTGGCGGTGGTCCCCCTACCAAAAGATGAGGAGGAGGATAAGTTACAATAAAGAAGAACTTTGTTGGCAGCAGGACCAGCTTGGTTCATAACTGGGTCCACTGAAAAGAATTCCCAAGGCGCTTATATGAACAGAGCATTGGTAGAAACAGGATGGGTTGAAACTGGATCTGCTGTGAGTAGTCCATAAGAAAAAAATAGAATCACTCTAATTTAAAACGGAGAGCCTATCCTGGGAGAGTACAGGAACAACATCTCAGCAAAGATGACTGAGAAGATCTTGTGAATGATGAGGAGTCGTTGAAGCTCACCCTGGGGGAGCACAGGGAAAAAGGAATTGGGGAAAATCCTGATAATATCATTAAATGATAAAGTGTCATAAAAGCCCAACCTTGTGGAATACAGGTTTTCCAAAACTTATCATTAGAAAGAACACCTTAAATAGTCTGGCATGGCATGCAGCTGGGGAAAACATGCTCTTAGGATGTGACAGTGGGTAGTTACCAGGGAAGAGGAGCCACAATGCTGAACTGGCATGAAGTATTGAGTGCAGAGAAGACCGTGCTCCACTGAAGTTGTATCCAAGTATGATGGCTGAAACATGACACAGCCTGAGGAAGTGTCCATCACTGAAGTTTTTATCCTCCACAGGATAATCTTGTCAAGTGAAAATATGCAGAGATCTTAGATATGACCATATTTTCGCGCCTGACTGATTATAGTTCTGCTTATCTGCTAGGGGATTCATCATCCTAGTGAATATGTGTACTATCAATAAATAGGATGATTACTATTCAGCGGATTATCTCAATCAAATATTGCTGGGATTTTGATTTGCCATATTACCCAATCAACTAGATTACATAAAGCTAAATTCTCATTAGGGGATTATATCCTCTAGTGGATGTGGGAGTTATCATTTTTTAATGATACTATTGCCGGGCAAATTTATCCTGAATAATTATTTACTGATCTTTTGAGTGTTGTTCTGGCAGACTAGTCATGTTTTGTTTGGGATAAATGCAGATTTTATAATTTTGGCAATATTATTGAGATACGCTGAGAGGTTTTTCACAAGGTCAATCCCACTGAGCAACGGGAGGATAATATGAATATTGTCAGCCCTTGAAATAAATTAGTAAATATAATAGAATATGAAGTAATTGCTCCAACAATACTATTATTATAATATTGAACAGCAGATTACTTTTGCTCCGCTTTATTTTTCTTACAACTAACAATACTCCTCCTTCAATCTTCTTTTATCACTTATGTATCAGCGACTTTAGCAATACTAACCCTTTTGCTTAAACTATATCTAACACCATATTCTCATTAGTTCTGGAAGAGTTACTATTTATCAACTTCATTATCGCCATATTTCAAGGCAATCCACTCATTATTTGTTGTATGTCAAAGTTGCCTAATTCAGAGGCGATCCACTAAATTTTCATTTGAGGCTTAGTATCACCCTATTGCCTTATGTCAAAGCGACCTTCATCCATATTACAATTTACTTGGTTCAGCCAAATCTCACCCATTCTGCCGTAATAACTTAGGGCTTATTTTCCAGTCATATCAGAAACTTGACAGCAGACAAATGTATTTACTTTATAGTTGGATTGCCAATTAGCTAATTGGTAATTTGATCATAGTAGTTGATCAGGTTTTGTCACTGATTGACTCAAGAATCTATATTTAGTTGCTAGACAACAATGCCACTTCTTTAAGTAACTTGCAGTTTAACCCTTTAGGTTTTGCAGTCTGTGGATGATGATTAAAGGTCCTATTACCTAAGCAGACTGCTAGCCAAAAGAAGGTACTCCACTGAGGTTAATTGAAGATTGTGGGGACCTTCTTAAATAAACCATGAAGAAGTTACAACTCTAATTTGCGGTGTAATCCACCTAGGCAAGTGAGGTTGGTCATTATGGGTGCGTCCTCAGAGGGCTAATCCTTTGACAATGTCTGCCGATTCACAGTGAGGCACCAGAAGAAGAGCTGGTCACCAAAACCCTATAAATTTTTCTGACTCATTAAGTAAATAAAATAAGATTCAAATAGCACAAATACTTTTAATAGTTTAAGATTTCTATACAGTGGTTGTATAGTTAGTTCTTAAGTAGATAGTTTAAGTATTAAGTATCCTTTTATTGCAGTATATTGGCTATTGAAACTTAAATGGATTATTCAATAAGAGAGAAAGGATAATGGGAGAATTTCCTATTTATTATGTAGATACCTTATTTTTTAAGAATCCAAGCACCTGTTTAGTTTTGGACTAAACGCTCAACATAATTTTTTAGAGAGCTTAACTGAGTACTGGTCTTCATATATTACTGTCCATCATTATTTACTTAATATCAATAATTCAATCAATGCGGTTGTTAAGAACCTGTTCAGTTAACTTGAGAGCCAAAGCAAGCTACCACCAGAAGATTTATTTTTTATTCAATTCTCAAAGTACAGGCTCTCAAAAAGTTAACAAAATTATCCATCAATTATGTTTTGATCTACCAGATTAATAATGTTTTGTCAAAGATTGACACCAACAATAAACAAGCAACTAAGTGGTTGATTTTGATATTTCAAATTAAATTATCTTATAGGTTTGATTGGGTTTTTACCATTAATTGACTTAGGGACTTATGAGTTGCTAGGCGAGTGATGCCGCCTGTAATAGCAACTAATAATTTACTCCTTTTGGGTGTCATGACCTGCTTATTATGGGTAAATGTCCCATTACCTAATCTGGCTGCTAACTTGATAAAGGCAAATCACTTGGGGTTGAACGAAGCCACTGGGACACTTCCTTTAATTCATCCCAAAAGGGTTGTATTCTTAGTAAAGGTAGTGAATCTGATTTAAATGCTGAGGAAAATCATTGTTCCATGCTTTACATAAGGGCGAAAACATCCTCAACAGCTGCTGTTCCCAATTGTGGTGCCAAAAGAAGAGTTGGGCGCCAATTCTTGTATTTCCCTGAAAATAATTTACTAAAGCAAATTCATGTAGATAAAAAGTAACTAGTTTATTATACATTTGTTGTATTTTTGAGTACTCATAGGATTAGAGCAAAGATTAAATATCCCTGAGCTAATTATTGCCTTACAGTTAACCGTGGTTCCTACATCAAGAGAAGAACCTCTGAACCTAGTCCTAGGTTAAGTTCTACCAGAAGAAAGGGGTTAAACTTTCACCAAGGAGACCATTGAACTATGATTGCCAGATAGTTGAAGGAGAGACCTATAAGTCAGAATTAGGAGTCAAGTTTTAGGTTTAAAAATTCTTTTATAACCTCTGAACATGCTGCCAGTAGGTTAAGATCTGTTGTTGTCCAGAAGTTGCCAACTTCATAAGAGAAGTTGAAGGGAGATAAATTCTCTTATTGTCCAGAGATAAATTTAGTACCTTCACCAATGGTTTGAAGGAACATTTTTGTACCTAATTAAAGAGAATCCTGAGTAGGAGGAATGTTTGATTTTGAAACGCTCAACTGGATACTATTTCCATACTTTTAACAATCACCCACATATTTAAAAGGTTATTTATCAACGCTTCTTGGTTGCACAATAAAGAACCTGAACAAGAATATCAAGGAACGGAAGGAGCTATAAGAGATAGCTTCAGAATTGTAATAGTGGTGCATATTAAGAATAGGAATTTGAGTGTAAATCTTCCCCAAATATCACGTTGTTGCTCACTACAGGAGGTTATTGTGTAGCCATCAGTTCTCAGAACTTTTACAGACCTTCATCATTTTGAAAGGTCTAGTAAATGTAGTTTTTGAGATTTAACTCGCTTATTAAATATAATTTTGCTTAATAGTCAGGAAGAGTTTTGGCTGATATATCCTCAATTCTGCTATGTGTCTTACAGTATTTCCTAACCGTTATGAAGCTCACAAAGCTAAACAATAATACTTGATTCTTCTGGTCACTTCTGGGTATTTTTCCCTCTCTAATTGGTAACTTTCCTGATGCAGGTAATAATGACAAGCTCTCACAAACTCTTGTCTACACTTCTTAATATGTAGATTGAATTAAATTAAGACAGTATAAGATAGGAAATAAGATTATATGGTAAGATGATAATTTTATTTTAGGTTCAGGCGTCAGTTCTTATACCTCCCGGGTATCCCCTGGCCATACTCATCTATTAGATGAGTTCAAGAAAGCCATGCCAATCCGCTATGGATTATGGCTGTGGTTATAATATCCCCAAGTTAATTTAGCCCTTGAATTAACTTAATTACACTTTTTTCAGCCCAATTGGAGGCACTACTACTCTCATAATTGGGAAGATTTTTAGGATTAGTTCAGCACCATAGTGGTGTATATTTTCCTTTCAACCAGCCCAATTACATTTCATCATACTGCTGATGAGTTATAATAAATGGGGGAAGAACATATTGAATTCAAATAGTGATGCAGCCCTAATTAAGATGTTGGCAGGCCTCTAAATAGTACTAGGTGCTCTCTATTTGGGCCATCCATGTGCAATTATTATCATGCCAATTACAATAATTTACATAAATTGAAAACTAATATTCATTAATTGTATATGCATTAAATTAGAATAAGCAATTGAGTTTCTGCCATAAAACCACTTGATTAACCCAAGTGGGTTTCATAATTGGCCATAATAATATTTTATCATTGCTAATATTAGCTATAATAATCATGTTGTTTAGATGCAATCAAGGCAGTTTTGAGTTAAATCTGATTTATCAGATTATGCAGATAAATTGGTAAGGATCAAAGGATCCATCAATGGGAGTAAAATATCAGCATTGATGATTTTTCTCAAAAGGGTTTATTCTTGAGTCAACCATCAAAATCTAACTTTCCCCCCACATTTTTGAATATAAACCATGAGTTTCCCAATTTTTCCTTCAATTTCTGTAAACAGTACATCTTCCACATATCACAATTGAGTCACTTCTCTCAATCCTAAACAACGCCATCAGTTTAACCAATTGGACAGGACTATGTGAATGCATATGTTCCTAGACTCCCTCCAGAAGTCACAATTGGGCCATCTTGTCCTGTGCCAACTTTAATGGCGTCTACTCGGCCCAAGACTACATCAAAGTTGAGGCTAATCCCACCATTTAGCATAATCAAGGATCATTGGGTTACAAACTTTGGTTGTGCTCTTCAGCAATCCATCCAGTGGGCACTTTCAGCCGCTTTTTTGACCCTTGGAATACAGATTTTTCACTTCAGTCTATATATCATTATGGTGACCTTCTGGTGGAGTCTATCTTTGCCCTCAACCATTTTTTAATATCTTGGGCCTATAATGCAGTACTGGGCTTGTCAAATTATTCATGTCAGGGTCAATTTTTTGACCAAATGAGGGCAGAATATGAGCAGATTTATAACCTCATTTGTCTTTTCTGGCCAAAGATGTGTCCATATGACCTCAATAATCTGCTAAAGTTGACACCTTTGTGGGTAAGGTTCTCAGTTCCTGGTCCGCGCTGCTCAGAATTAGGCCCATTTTTGTTTCGTTTTTGGGTCTAAATACCTGTGGGATCCGCTAATGGATGCCACAAATATTTTATTTAAAGTGAGAATTTTACTTTATAATAAAAGTAATATATATTTCTTGTTAAAGTTTTTTATGTTTTTTATTGTATAGGCAGGGCAAAACCAAGAAAAGGTCCTTTTTTTGATACTAGTTTTTCCTATTTAAACTAGTTCAGATTTTGAGACCATAGGTATTTGAGGCAAAAGAATATAAAGCTGAGTTATCTAAATTAGGAAATATAGGCTTTTGGCCTATCAGATCAAAGATAAATTTTTTTGAGGCAAAACTGGCCTGTGTGGTAACAATTTGATGAATTGTATCCAATCACCAGCAAGTAAAATCTTTTCACCTCAGCGGTGGTCAGACTCAGGTGGTAATGATTGGTTAATTTTTACCCTTTCATTGTTGAGTAATATTGTCTCACCTCAGCGGTGGTCAGAATCATTTAGTAATGATTGGTTAATTTGCACCCAATCATCGATGGGTAAAACCTTCTCACCTTGGTGGTGGGCAGACTCGGGTGGTATCGAACACCTTGGGTTTGGCTGAGAAGTTGGAGTAATCCTATTTTTAGTATTTACCTTTTTAAACCAATTTTTGTGATAAACTGTAATTTTCTGATAGTTAGGATTCCACTGAGAATCCGCCAAGGTCTTTTTGCTGTTGGCACTCATATCATTGATAAACACATTATTATTTGATGATTGGGCAGGAGATGGGCCAATCATGGTAGCAGAATCAGGAGCACTAATACCTCCAACATTCTTTTTCTTAAATCGAATTGGAGAATGTCTGACGTTGCCCCCCTCAAGAATGTTGGTAGGGGTGTTGTGATTATGGTAGTATAAGACCTTATCAGCCACTTGAGATGTAGGAAGGGGGGTGGAGCTCATTGGCAGCCTGCCCTTCTTTAGTCGCTGTTTTTGCAAGGTTGGTGTACATGCAAGAGTATTCCTTCTTGCTGGGTTCTGTATTGGCTAAAACTAAGGGAACTTCATAATTGAGCAATGACAAGAACCCTTGCTTCATATTGATAATGCCATCATACTCAATCATAAACTGAGTACCTATAAGCATATCATAAGCCTTGTTATCCAAAGCCACTGTGGGGGCTGATAGATTAAGCTTCCCAATATGAATGGGAAGGGACAAGTAAGCACCCAGTGCGCGGATGTTGTTAGGACCAGCAGATCCAAAGTCTTGGTTGTACTCCAAATCAGGTGCAAGTTTGATCTTTTTCATTAACTTGGAGGAGATTATGTTCACCGGGGAGCCTGTATCTAGGATGGCCATCACCCAAACTTTTTGGATGACCACTTTGACCTTCATGAGTATCCCCCCAAAAGTGGGCGATAGCGCTAAGACCTCCTTAAAATGAAAATGGAGGTTAATTTGCATGTGGTATCGGGGTAATTTTCCTGGATGGACTTCATGGTATGACCATGCTGGATAGGGCGAATAAGGTGAGACATCACTTCATCTGCGTCGCTGGCAGTATTGATGATAATTGTCTCCCCTAAAACTTGGCAGAGATATGTCTCTTCAGGTATGGTGGCTTCATCTACTCCTCCAGAATCAAGCAATTGGGAACTTCCACTTCAGCAGGTGCCCCTACAACGTAATAACTGACCTCATCCATATCCCCCTCATAATCATCCCCTGGGGTATTTGTAACGTGAGGTAATGGCATAAGTTGTTTAAGTGAGTCAGGCACATGAGATTTGTCAGCAATAGGTGTGCCTTTCCCTACACTGACATTTCTTTTCCCTGCTCCTGTTCCTCGGCATCAGCTTTCTTTTTCCAGCACACAGCCTCCTTGTGTCCAAACTTGTTGCAGTATTCTCACTGAGGGCGTTCAGAACGTTTTGCTTTGGGGTTTTGCTCTTCAGGGCCCATTATCTGAAGGGGCTCCTTCTTGTCTTCAATAGCTAGGGCTTGAGGCTTAGGCTTTGGTTCCTCAATGGTTAAAACGCGAGGTTGAGATACTGCTCCATGTGGAACTTTGGGCTTATGGAAATCAGCAACATCTATTAATGCTTCCTTGATGTCTTGAATGGTATGGAAATAGCTTTTAACTGAGGTGATGTGCATCGCCAAATGAGGGTGAGATGCCACTCCAGTCAAAACAGCCGCTACAGCATCATCCAATGTCAACATCTTTGAAGTTAACAACGTCTGTGCTTCCAGATAGAATTGTTCCGCAAAGGCGACCACTGACTCTCCTTTTCAGATACTCATACGCATAAAGGCTTGCTTTTTCATGCTTAAAGCCTGTTTTGAGCTGAACATGTTTATGAGAGCCTCTTTAACTTCGGACCAGGTGCTAAGAGCATCCATATGTGGGACCATCACCTCCTGTGCCATGCGGCCCAAACAGGAAAGGATATGTTTGGCCTTCTGATGATCAGTCGCCCCTTCCATAGCTACTTCATAAATGTATAAAAACGAAGCAATGCTACCCTTGCTGGGGATAAACTTGTCTTTGAATGTTGGTTTGAATGAATTATGGTCATTCCCAGTAAGGGTATGAATAGCTGGAGCTTCTTCTTCTGATGTTTCAGAGCAGTAGCTTAACTGATCAAAGGTCCACAAAAGGTGATTGAACTGATCTTGCATAGCTTCAAGCTGGGTTTCCATTTTAGAGAGGGTTTCTAGGGGCCCAGATTCACATAGTCTCAGTTGAGCTTTGATCCCTGATAAATGAGTTTCAAGATCTTTCACTTGGCTCTCCATTGCATTGACTTGAAAATGGAGTTGTGACACCATTGAGCTTAGGTTTAATTGAGCAGTTTCCACGGCTTTCACGCGGTTCTTCAGCTCTTCTTTCATTTGTTTATACCCTTCATCGTCATGAGAGTGGGAGCTGGGGCCTTGTACCCCCTCCTTAATCTGTTCATACTTCCGCTCAACCTGCGTTAGTTGACTATAAACTTCCTTCAACAGCACAGGGCTTTCCAGCGAAGCTTTTATCCCTTTCGCTTTGATTTCACATTTGGTCAGGCGACGTGCCAAATATTTGGTATTTTCCAATGAAGCTTTGAGAGCTAACTCCTTTTCTAGCTGAACAACCTTGGCCGTGAGAGTGGTGGTGGCGCTAGATGGTTCAAGCAACAGATGACGTTCAAGTTCATCAACACGCAAAAAGGCCTGAGTTAACTGTCGCTCCACCACAGCCACATGCTGTTCATATTTCTCTTGAAGGACGGAGTCAGGGGCTGAAAGGTCACGAAGTGTTTGCTCATTTTGCTTTTCAAGTTCTTTGGCAAACTCCTCCAACAACGAGCAGGTACTAGCGGAGGATGCGTTCAGTTCATCCTGAAATATCTTCATAGCCTCCTCAACATACTTTATAATTCCAGTGTCCATCTTAGTAAGTCAGTCATGCAGCTGTATGATGAAGTTGCGATTAGCTTCCACACCAGATTTAACTGCCCCAAGATGTTCAGAGGTCAGTTGATACAACTTATTATAGGCTAAATTCAGAGCTGCATGGGTATCTAGGTGTCAATGAAGCTCTTCATGATGGATGGCTAAAAGATGCATCATATGGACCAAAGCAGGGTAAGCAAACTTGTGTACGTAGGTGGTCAAATTTGTAAGCTGACCATAGGTCTCTGGGAGGACACTAGTCTCATAGAGAAATAAGTGGCGTTCCTCTACCAACGATGCTCATTTGCAAGATGCAATGTTGCCAGGGTTAAGGATGCCATGAGTAAGGTCTCTCACAGCTTCAGTGGCTAGCCAATTGATGTGATGAGACTCAGGTATTAATATAGGCTCAATTGGTTCTTCTTCAAATATCAGGGCAGTAGGGCTGTCCATTCAATCATCATCTTCAGTCCCTTCCCCATTTTGCACCCAACGGGTGACACTCTCCATTTCTTTAATACTTATTGAAGTATTCAGGGGGATCAACCCCTGTAGTGAGCACCAGTTTGTGGGATCCGCCAATGGATGCCACAAATATTTTGTTTAAAGTGAGAATTTTACTTTATAATAAAAGTAATATATATTGCTTGTTAAAGTTTTTTATGTTTTTTATTGTATAGGCAGGGCAAAACCAAGAAAAGGTCCTTTTTTTGATTTAGTTTTTCTATTTAAACTAGTTCAAATTTTGAGACCATGGGTATTCAAGGCAAAAGAATATAAAGCTGAGTTATCTAAATTAGGAAATATAGGCTTTCAGCCTATCAGATCAAAAATAAATTTTTTTGAGGCAAAACTGGCCTGTGTGGTAACAATTTGATGAATTGTATCCAATCACCAGCAAGTAAAATCTTTTCACCTCAGCGGTGGTCAGACTCAGGTGGTAATGATTGGTTAAATTTTTACCCTTTCATTGTCAAGTAATATTGTCTCACCACAGCGGTGGTCAGACTCGTGTGGTAATGATTGGTTAATTTGCACCCAATCATTGATGGGTAAAACCTTCTCACCTTGGCGGTGGGCAGACTCGGGTGGTATCAAACACCTTGGGTTTGGCTGAGAAGTTGGAGTAATCCTATTTTTAGTATTTACCTTTTTAAGCTGATTTTTGTGATAAACTGTAATTTTCTGATAGTTAAAATTCCACCAAGAAACCGCCAAGGTCTTTTTGCTGTTGGCACTCATATCATTGATAACCACATTATTATTTGATGATTGGGCAGTAGATGGGCTAATCATGGTAGCAGAATCAGGAGCACTAATACCTCCAACATTCTTTTTCTTAAATCGAAAAGGAGAATGTCTGATAATACCCAAGATGTTCAGGATGTTTGTTTCCACTTAGCTGTTCAGGAAACCTTTGAAGCTTTGCATAAAGATAGCGCAGATGCCTATCTTCCAAAAATGGCCTTACTCAGCCACCTTATGCATATTTTCCCTTGCTGGATGCCTTAAGGCCAGTTATTACATTTACCCCCTCACCAAATGGTGGAAAGCCCAAGTTTATTTTGTCTGACTAGCGACCCCAGAAATTTATTATTACTGGACTGATTTCTTGGTCATACTGTCTACTCCTGGGCATTTGTTTTCCACCTAATTGCGGGCTAGTTGAGTTACTGTCAACGGGTTTGTGCCTCCCCCTACTTATTGTTTGTTAAGAAATCAGTTACAACTCGTATGTGGCGCATCTGGCTCTATGCCACTAATGCCCTTTTTCTTGTCACTCAGCAATTGGATTGAGCCAAATTGGCCCACGCAGATGAGGAATCTGGTCCTGAGTCCCCTCCCCCTTTGAAGCAGATGAATAAAAACTTTGATGATTTATTTTTTTCCAATATTTTATTTTGTAATATAAAATTTTTAATTTTACTGTATATACATATTTCTCTTTTACTATTATATTTTTATAGGTTTATATATTTTGTTCATTATGTATCTTTTACTTATAGATTTTATCTTCCTATAATTTGGTATTTTGTTATAGTTTCCTAATTGACCCTCTTTTTAAATCTTCTTATAAATTTTATATGGACTTTATTATAAATATGGCCTGTTAACCTTTTTGATGGTGTAAACAAACCATGATATCTTCTCAATAATCACAAATGGTCTAACCCAATTGCAATTTGACTTCTGTAATTGGCCTGATATGTGTATATTACAGTATAGTACCTCATCATCAAGTTCAGATTTGGTCAAATGTAAAAACTGCGGGTTTTACTGGTGCACAGGTTTTACTAACTACAAACTCTGAAATTAAATATGGATATGCTAATTGTATGAAGATAATTAGCTTAGTCAAGTTTGAATAAATGAGGTAGATTCTCCCTACTCTGGCGGATATGATTATGGCAAGTGATTTAAGCCTCACTCTGGCAATATAAAAGTTCAAAATGACTTTGGCCTCACTCTGGTTTTGACACTTAGACAAGGACTCTCTTCAACAAGAAGCCAATGAACTATAAAATATAATAAAATATAAGATTAGGTCTAAGGTGTTTTTTATTGTTAAAATTAGCAAATACTTATAGGTGAAAGTAAGGTAGGAAATGTGTTTGGGTAAGTCGTGGTAACCACAATGGTCTCAGCATGCTTAACTGACAAAAAAGAGATATTGGCTTTATTTTGGGAAAGATTTCAGCTGATTTTAATGAGGAATAGCATATTTAAAATACCATTCATATGAGCCCACATGTCAGATACCAAACTTGACATTTTCCCATGAGTAATTGCCCATTTTGAGCTGAAATACTCATATCCACATTGTCAGCAACAATACCTGAAAAATTTTTAACCATAGCTATCATCAGATATGATCCTCGAGAAAATTGATTAACCATTCAGTAAGCTATTATCACCAAAAAGAAGACATAATTAAATTGTCATCTAAAGCTTAATCAATAAGCTAAATTAAATATAAAAACCAATGATTTAAATAAAAAACAAAGCTTAACTAAAAAAGGCTAGATAATGTGGTCATATAAAAATCTCCACATTAAATCATATTGATCTTTAGAATCCTTTTTATGTCAAGCCTTTTTAACAGCAAAACTGTCATTAAAGGCTTGAGCTTGCAGTTTTTTATGTATCTGCAAGCTTCTTGACATATTGAGAATAACTGCTCACCCAGTTCATTTAGGACTTAATATAGTAGCAATGGTAGGGCTGGATGACTTCCATAGAGAACCTGGAAAGGTGGCATCTTAGTGGCAGAGTGATATGATATGTTGTAAGCAAACATGGCTGATCTTAGAAATGTGCTCCATAATAGATGGTTTGCCTGAGGTTAGCTTACGGACAATGTTCATAAGCGTCCCAGTTATGCACACACAATCATTACATTTGTCTCTGGATGGTAGGGAGCAGAGGCACACCTCTCACTCCTGACAATTGGTTAAGCTTCATGATAACGTTGGCAGCAAAATTACTTCCATTGTTGGTCAGGATAATCTGTGGACAACCATGTTTGTGGATAACACTTTCAAGGATAAACTTGGCCATCATTGCTGCACCTACTTTCCGAATATCCTTGGCTTCAACCCACTTAGTCAATTGGTCAATAGCCATGACGATGTACTTGTCCTTGGAGTTTCTAGTGGGAAGTGGTCCAACAACATTTATGGGTACGGTATGCCAAGAAATTTTGTGCCAAATGAGCTGGTAAGATTTGCTTTTTTGGAATGGTTTTTCACCTTAGCCTTCAGCATAACACTCCGGTTTTTTTATTAATAAAGTGCAATGACTCCCAGTAGTAATATCTCTTAAGATGCTCCTTTGTTTTCTACAATCCACCATGTACTAAGGCCTTACATGCAACCATTGTTATATCCATTTGTACTGAAGCTCTTGTAAATATGACTTTTTTCCTTTGAACATTTTGTAAATGTTCCATTCTTGACCAGAGTGTCATTTTGTAGATCCGTTATCAATTGTTGGATATATTTGGGCTCATCTTGGAATTTATCACTGACAATTTTTGGAATAGCTCATCTGCAGTCAAACTGACAGTGATGGTTGTAGGTAAACGGGATAAGCAGTCAGCATTTTGGTGTTTCACTCCTGCACAATGTTTAATCATGTAATTATAGCCTTGAAGCTTTAATGCCCACTGCATAAACCGGCCCTCTGGTTCCTTTAAGTTGTTCAGCCTACTTAGGGACAAATGATCAGTTACAACCGTAAAATGAGTGGCATGCAGGCAAACCCAAAATTACTTATAGGCTTATATGGCCACCAAGCAAACCCATTATGTTACTGTGTAGTTCCATTCATGGAAGTTTAAGGCCAACTAGCAAGGCGATTGGATGTTCCTCGCCGTCTTCCCCTATCTGAGACAACATGGCTCCAACTGCTGTAAGCAAGGCATCAGTTTGAATGACAAACTCGCGCTCAAAGTCCAGGTATTGCAAAGCTGGGTCTATTATTAGGGCCAATTAAAGCTCATTGAATGCCACTTGACAGGCCTGATTCCAGTCAAATATGACTTTATTCTTAAGTAGATGAAACAACAGCTCTCCAATTAGTGCAAAATTGGCAATACTATGGCCGGTGCCATCACTATAATGGATCTAAAACATAATGGTTTTGTGCTAAAGGCCCCAAGCGACTTAACTTTGTGGGCTCCTTCTGTGCCATATTATTTACAGTATGCAACGTCAGGTGCATTCTTCAGCTTCTTGACTAGTATGGTGCTGACAATGTTGATATGTGCCCCACTATCAACGATGGCCTGAAGCCAAACCTTATTCACTGCAACATCCACATATGTACATTCAGAGTGGGTATCAGAATCGGCTATTAAGTAAATGTTGGAGTAGTTGTTTGGTTCAAAATGGGACTTCAGACTTGAGCAGATCTCTGGAAAATTCTCTGCTAAAGTCTTCATGGGTATGGCCACTTGCATGTCATGCAGTGTGAGCAGATTGGATGAACATTTAGGATGGTTATTTAGCCCTTGGTCAATGACTTGTTTAGCATATGGCTTTGATACTTCGGCCTGAACTTCTTTAGTGACCTCTAGTTGCTTTAAACCTTTAGCTTTGGCTTTGGTGGTAACCATATAAACATTGTCAGCCACAATGTGGCGCAGGTTATCCTCAGCCACTTCATTGGCCAATAAAAGCTTGCCTGGGTCAGGTGGAATTTGTGTAGGGCATTGGTGGAGGTAGAGCATTCCGCCTCTACTCCACCTGCTCTTTTTCCGCCTTTTCTTCATTGTTAACCTTTAAGCCACGTTTACCTCAGGTTTCTATCTGACTGTCTGTAGCACTGACTAGCAAAGTGTCCTTTTGGCCACAATTATGACAGGTAATTGCCCTGATTGCTGATCGGTTTTCATATTAACAGGCCAATTGTTTTTTCCCTGATCATTTAAAATATGTATTATTTTATCCTGAAAATCGAAATTTGATTGATCTATGGGATGATTAGGGGCGCGAAGCTACTTGTGCACTGTCTCAGATAATCTGTGAGTTCTAATGGTCACATGGTTAGATTAAAGGCTTAAATCATGGCATGCTGAAAGTCACAGTATGGTTTGACAGCATGCTGCATGGCAATCTTTGCATTGAATCTGTTTATAGTATTAGACTTAGTAATGCCTGAGCCTCATGGTAAACCTATCTGCAAAGTCTCAAAATGGACTCATTCCTCTGGAATTCAATATTGAGCAGATCTGTCTTCTGCGCTGATAGCTTATCAGGCTTTCCAAATTGTCTTATTACTGCACTTTCGCATCCAACTAGGACCAATCGTCACCCAGATAAGGCATACCAAGATCAACACTATGAAAGTCCAGGAATTTGATGAGAACTGTAGACTTTTCATGATTGGATCCTCCTTGCATAGCTTTTTCAAACAATTTTATGAATGAAATGTACATTCCCTTCTTTGTCAATTCTTGTAAAGTTCAAAGGCTTATAGTCATTGCGCCCAGAATTGGCCAGAGGAGTGATACTTCATCTGGAGTTCGTACATCTCAGAGATATACTGTTAGAATTGGTCCACATTTTCAATGAGTGTCATCTGGAGTTGAAATAGAAGCAAAAATTTTGGGCATAGAAATAAGTCTGGAATATTCATTTCTGCATCCATCTTGACCTTGAAGGTTCTGCTCCATGGAAGATTTCCAAACTTCTTGATTCTGACTCCTGAATTCAGGCCTTTGGTAGTTTCCCCAGTTGTTTTCTGCCCAAATACTTAGAGGTTTTACTGCCTTTCCCCCTTGAGGACTGGTTGAACAGTTGCGGCTTTTCTCCTTTAGGGCACCAATTTCCTTCTTAATGCTTTTCCGTTTTTTTCTAAAAAGTATTTGAGAAGCCAATATATGCTGAAGATCTTTGGTCAAGTCAGCAACACGGTCATTCATTGCCAATAGTTAATTTTGGAGATCTTGCTTCTCATTAACAAGTTCAACATTATTGGCTTACACGGATGATACTGTTTACTGGAGTCTCAAAAAATTCTTTATGTTTTTGAGCAAAATCCTTCTCATAATTTAGCCCTACTGGCATGGCGGCCAGATCCTCAACGCTTTTTTGTAAGGCCAACTCAGTTTGGGCATATTCATCAAGCCAAACGTGCATTGTTTTCAATTCCAGATGATTTTTTCAAGCTGAAGTGGCATCTTTGGTCAAACGTTTGGTCTGAGAAGACAGAAATTTGGAGTAATTTTCCAATTTATGGCAGTATTTATTGATATTATGGACCATTCATTAGTCAAATTATGTAAAGAGAGGACTTTGGCTGCAATATTCAGAACTTTTTCATTATGTTGTTCTTCCAAAATATTTATTCTTATGTGGGCATTTAACTGTTCTGCATTGTTGACAATGGCATTTCTGACTTCGTTGAAGCTGAAATTCAGCTTGTCCATTAGGTTAGATCAAGAAGATCGCTCTTCCTCTTGAACTCTGTGTATCTCTGCAAGCTATAGATTCTGCCAAGCCCTAATGTTTTAGGTGTGTTTAATGAATGGCTGTACAAAGATGACCAGGAACTCCTTGATTTTTTGTGTAAAATTGAGGCGTCTGGCCAGAGTTGCCATTGTTGCCTCTTGGTATCATATATATATATCTTTTTGAAGGCCTGATCCTTCAGGTAATAAAACAGACCAAAAGATGGTTCCACCTGAGATCTACCGATCCTATACCCATGAAAGATTGTCTTCATCATCTCCTTCACACTTTCTGAGGTAAACTTAATAGGGCCTGTTGAATCCACACGCCCTCCTCCCACCGTGATGAGATCTAAGGAGTACAAAGTACTATCCTCAGTGGTTTAATAACCAGTGCTAAAGTACACAGTTATTACTCAGTCACTGGTTTCCATATTATTTTTGTCATATCTTCTGGCAGCTCCTTCTTGGTATTTGGATGGATTATTCATATTAAAAGTGTAATATGGTTTTTTAGTGAGCACCACATGTAAGTTTTTTATGAATTCACTTGCTTATTATATGATCCTGCTTGAATAGTCAGGAAGTGTTTTGGCCAATATATCCACAATTTTGCTATGTGTCTTATTGTATTTCCTAACCATTCTGAAGCTCATAAAAGCTAAACAATAATTCAGGACTTTTCTGGTCTCTTCTGAGAATTTAATCCCTCTCTAATTGTGAACTCTCCTGGCACAGGTAAAAATGACAAGCTCCCTGGAACGCTTGTCTACACTCCTTTATATGAAGATCAAATTAATATAAGATAATATAAGATGGAAATATTATTATATGGTAAGATGATAATTTTATTTTAGGTTCAGGCGTCATTTTCTATTCCTCTAGGGTATCTCATGGTCATACTCATCTATTAGACTAGTTCAATAAAGCCATGCCAATCCGCTATGGATTATGGTTGTGGTTATACTATCCCCAAGTTAATTTGGCCCTTGAATTAACTTAATTACAATTGTTTCAGCCCAATTGAATGCACTACTACTCTCATAATTGGGAAGATTTTTAGGCTTAGTATTAGCACCTTAGTTGTGTATATTTGCCTTTCAACCAGCGCACTTACATTTCATCATACTGCTGATGAAATATAATAAATGGGGGAAGAACATATGGAGTTTTAAAAATGATGAACCCCTAATTGGGATGTTGGCAGGCCTCTAAATAGTACTAGGTTCTCTATATTTGGACTGTCCATGTGCAAGTACTATTGTGCCAACTACGATGATTGGCATACATAAAAATTAATATTCATTAATAAATGGTGCATTAAATTCGAAAATGCAATTAAGTTTCTGCCATAAAACCACTTGATTCACCCAAGTGGGTCCCATAATTGGCCATAATAATAATATATCATAGCTATTATTAGCTACAATAATCAGGTTGTTTAGACGCAATCAAGGCGGTTTTGAGGCGAATATGATTTTTCAAATTATGCAGATAAATTGGGAAGGATCAAAGGATCCATTAATGGGAGTAATCTATCAGAATTGATGGTTTTTCTCAAAGGGTTGTTTATAGTTAACTATCAAAATTAAACAATAAACCAGCTGCTTTTTTTGTGGCTGTGTTTTGACCAATTGCATTTGAGGTAGGACTTTGTAATTTTGGCGACATTGGCATCAAGGCCTTTCCATATATAAAAAATTGGACCAACTCAACCATCTTATCCTTGAAAGGGTGTCCAGCGGTGGGGTCATGGGCTTTGTGGATCAACTCTTCTCTCAAGGGTCCAAGTGGGACCCACCATCTGCCTTGATGGAGGATGGCCCATCAAGCAATGGAAAGTTTTTCAAGTGGTTGGTCATTTCTCTGAAAGGCTTGCTTTATATTAGTGTATTATACTGACAGTGTCAGTGACATTCTAACTCAGGAAGGAGTGTCCATATTTATATCCAGGGGATTCATAACAAGTAATGCTGGGGGTTTGGCATGAGGGCTTAACACACCTATCCCAGCTTGCACAACATTAAAGTATTATAAGTGTCAAATGACACTGGATCAGGGGTGGACGCAAAATTCCTTGATAGAGTATCAGGCAACTGTTATGGCTACCCTTATGAAATTATACTGAAATATGAACATACACAAGATTTAGTAGGTACCTAGACTGGTGAGGGGTCATCTTCTAGTGGAAGCATTATCGCATTAAGGCCTTATGGTAAGTGTGGATGGTAAAAGGCCACATAGAGCCATGTAGATGGTGAAACTAGTGCTGTACAGTTTCAACAAAAGTAAGAAGTTCCTTGTCATAAAATGGCAAAGTTTAGCTGATACAGGAAAATCTTCTTAGAGAAATAAGCAACGAGGGCGCTCCACTCCGCACTTCCTTCTTGAAACAAGTCTGCTACCAATGCAAAGGTTTAGAAGCATAATATTGACAATGAAGAGCTGGCTTAGATTTGCATATGCTTGAACGGGCTGAACAGAAGGATTGTCTTGACTGCAATGAATGCTGCATTGCATTGCATTCCATTTTATAATCAATAATCTTAAGCCCAGATGTGGTGTATAGGTGAGCAGCGATTTCAGATAGCTGTAAGGTGACTTCTTGAGGAAATTGCAGGTCCTAAGGAAGACGTGCAACTCTTTAATGGAGTTAGGAGCTGCAAAATTTCTGATGGCTGCTCTTATATGGGAAAATTATGTGGCCATAAGAGAAGTTGTATTCCCCATTTACTCAACTTTGGGTTGGAAAAACTCACACTTGGTAGTCTTGATAGAAGATTAACTCATGCTAGACGCTCCATGACAGCTACAACATGGCGGAAGAGAGACTCTTCATATGGGGAGAAGACCACTATATCATCCAGTAGGCTCATGCACAGGTCTATAGGTCTCCTAGGAAGGTCTGGAAGTTTTGAATTACACTTCCAATGGGTAGGTATAATCTCGAAGTTACACTGAGAGGATTCTCCAGAAATGTATTAAAATCAAACGGAAATATAGGTTATGAATCGACCTAATTTTTATTATCAAAAAGAGGGAATATTTATAGGCTTTGTAACTGCTCATAATCTATCAGAGTGAATTAATCTCTGCGCAATCAATTCTTCAATCAATTGATCGGGATTAGATTGATCATCAACCTTGATAGATTGTGATAGATTGCTCACTCCTTCTGATGATGTCAGGGGAATTGATGAAGTGAATTTTTTGGAGATATGAGAATTTGGTGAAATCCTGACACTTCCCCCTCAAGATTTGATTGTGGTGGAGGATGACTTCTTAAAAACCTAGGATGAATATGATTTACCACTATACCAGTATCAATATGAACAATTGAATACTCTAATCCTTTTCAAAATATAACTCTATAGGGACCAGACCAATTAGTTCCCAACTTTTCAGTCCGCCCACCAGGCTGAGAATGATAGTACATAACATAATCCCAATATGGTATTCAGGTAAGACAGGTTTGTGTTGATTGCTCCTTTGAGTCTCTTTTTGTGTGGTTGTTTCAATCAAATTCATTGCTTGAGCCTGAAAATGGATAATCTTGTCAGCCAAATTCCTCATAATTAAATTGGAATTTCCTAGATGCTTTCCTCAAGGATTGTCTGAACTCTAGAAGGGACTGAAAGATCCCGCCCATATATACACTTAAATGAGGACATCTTGATAATGCGGTGGTAGCTTATCCAATAAGCAAACAAGGCACTAGGAAAATAAAAATTTTACTGAGTCAGGTCAGTGGATGCCATATTTCTTAGAATCAAGACCAGGGTCCCATTAGCTCGTTCAATGGCCCCATTTGTAGATGGATTATATGGGATAACAAATCGCTGAGTAGTGTTTAATAATTTGGATAACTCCTGTATAAGTTGCGAGGTGAAGTTAGTCCCATTATCTTACATAAGGACCTTGGGACACCCATGTTGAGAAATGATATGCTGATATAGGAATAACGCTGTAGTCTTAGCCGAAGGGGAGCAATGGAAATGGCCTCAACCCATTTGGTTAAATGGTTGACAGCCATAATGATATACTGATGGTCATGCAATCCCTGAGGAAAAGGACCTACAACATCAATGCTGACCACCTCAAATGCCTTAGTCGGGGAATAACTTGATGTTGATATGTAGGGTTGGTAGTTCCATGGCTTTTGCAGATCAGACATGAGTCAAGGGTCTCTCAAATGAACTGTCATGTTGTTCCAATAGTATCGAGTCTTCAACCATTCTTGAGTCTTCTTTAAGCTGCTATGACCAACTTGTTCATGACCTTCCCTTACAGCGTGAAATCTAGAGTTGGGATTTAGGAAGAACAATCGCTTAGAATTGACTTTCTTATACAAAGCTCTATCTTGAATCATAGTATCTTTTGTAATTGATTTTAGAAAGGCTCAATCCTCTTCAGTTTCTTGATCCCATAACTCAGGTCGTCCAATAAGATTGTATAAGCGTTCTTCTTTTTCTAGTTCCAAGATCAGAATAGGCAGTTGGGATAGCCCATCAGCATTTTGGTGCTGAGCCCCTGAGCGATGAACAATGGAGAAATCATAATTTTACAATCTTAAAGCCCAACGGGCCAACCTCCCATCTGGATCCTTCATATTCTGCAACCATTGTAAGGAGGAATGGTCAGTAATAATAGTGAAATGGATACCATATAAGAAGGGGCGGAAGTGCTTGATTACTAGAATTAATGCCAAACATTCCCTCTCAGTAACAATATAATTTTGTTCAGCCTTTGACAAAGTTTTACTATAGTAAGTTTCAGGATGATCATTCTTCTCTTCATCACACTGAAATAAGATAGCCCCAATAGCGACATTGCTTGCATCAGTATTTAAAAAGAAAGGCTTATCAAATTGGGGATGAATTAGAACAGGTGCCTTTATCAAGGCGGTATGCAGAGAATTGAATGACTGTTCTTGAGCTGACCCCCACTCGAAGGACACTCCTTTTTGAAACAGGTGAAATAAGGGTTAAGCCAAATCAGCAAAGTTGGGAATAAATTGCTGGTAATACCCAACCATGCCAAGAAAGACTTGAATATCCTGTAAAGACGAGGGAGGAGGCATTCGTTGGATGGCTTGAACTTTGTCCGAGAGGGGTCGAAGCCCTTTAGCTGAAACCTGATGTGCTAAAAAGTCCATTTCGTTTTGAAAGAATGAGCATTTGGAGGGCTTGAGTTTTAAGGAAGAGCCCCAAATTTGGCTGAAAACTTCTTTCAGATGGTCTAAATGTTTGTTAAAAGTTTTGGAGAACATGGTAATATCGTCAAGATATACCAGAACACAAGTAAGCTTTAGATCCTGTAGCATACTGTCCATGGCCCTTTGGAAGGTTGCTGGGGCATTTCTTAGTCCTTGAGGCATATGAGTTGGTTCAAACAAACCTTCACTCAATACCAGGGCACACTTGGCATGATCTTCTGGTGATAATTCGATTTGCCAGTATCCACTGGCTAAGTCCATGGCCAAAAAATAGGTGGATCCAGCCAACAACTTAAGAGAATCATCAATCCTAGGTAAGGGATAACAATCCTGTCGATTAATAGCATTCAGTCGATGATAATCTATCACAACTTGATGAGAACCATCTTTCTTCTTAACCAGTAACAATGGGGATGCCCAAGGACTATTGGAGGGTTTCAATAATCCAGCCTCCAACAATTGATGCAACTCCTTGGTAACCTGGTCTTCTTCTACTTTAGATTTATAATAGGGCTTCACACAAATAGGAAGGTGATCACCAGTTTCAACAGTGTGCACTACTCCTTTCATCTTCCCAAAATCGTAAGTATGCTTAGCAAAGATTTCGGAATATTCCTCTAACAATTGAAGCACTTTTTTCTCCTGTTCACTAGAGAGGTATTTTCCGATAGCAGGACCCACAGTAAGGATTTCCTGATCACTTTCCAATCAAAAGTCTTGTAGACTCTCGAAGGGTTTAACATCATAGATATGAGATAAGGGCAGTAACTTGACATAAGCAATTGGATGCTCTTAATCTACCAGTTTTGGCTCATTGGTAAGGAGTGTCATTAAGACAGATAATGATCCTGAATAAGCGTAATCCAATACTCCAGGACAAGACAAGATCTCTTTAGCAGAAGGATTGACAGTGCCTTGGACTTATAACAAATGTCCCTTGAGAATTGAAAAATGCAAAGAAGTGTAAATAATTACTTGGGATTTTGGCGGAATAACTAATTTCTCAGGGGAGAAAATAGGCATCCCCTCTTCAATATCCGCCAATGTAGGGGATATTTTTATGTGAGAATCCTTAACATGATATTGAAGTGAATAAGACCTTTTGGTTCCTTCTAGCAGACATAACCAACGTCAGGTAGAAGCATGATCAGATAAAAGTAAGGAAACTCTATACCCCAAGAAAGACAACGACGATTCAGGGTAATTGATAATTCCATCAAATTCTCGTAAAAATTGAGTCCCCAAAAGTAAGTTATAACTCAAATTATTGAGTACAATGGCTGGGATGGTAAAGGTTAATCTCCCAATTTTTAGGGGAAAGGAAAAAAAAGCTCCAACAGACTGAGTACTCCGAGGTCCAGCCATGCCATATTCTTCATAATGAGAAATATTGGGTGTTAATTTGATCCGTTTGACCAATTTTGATGAGACAATATTCACCAGAGATCCAGTATCTTTGATAGCTTTGGCATTGATTTGACTCACTCGGAAGTCAATATGGGTAATGGTGCTTCCAAACTGAGAGGATAATGCCAACAAGGAGGGCAAGGAATAAGAAGAATATTCATCTTTTTTTATACTCAATCGAACTTTGATGCTCTTGCTGTGAACTCATATCATTATCAAGGTGGAGAATCTTATTGGTCTTATCTCTTTTCTTCTTCTCATCTGATTCCTTTTTAAAACAACGATCCTTGGTATGGAAATAGCGATGACAGTAGTTACAATGGATCGCCCTAGGGTTCTCAGGTATGGCGTAGACTTTGGGGCGACTAGGTCTAGGAGACTCATAAACTCGGGGTTTTTTGGATAATTGAGGAGGCAATTCCAATAAGGCCTCCTTAATGTCCAAAATACTTTGAAAATTCTTTTTTACAATGATTAGATAAACTTGACAATTGAGTCCTGGAAGTAAAAGCTGACAGAACTGCAGTAATTGCATCGTCCAAGTTTAACTGAACACAGGCTACTAGAGTTTGAGCTTCCCAATAGAACTGATGAGCAAAGTCTTTAATAGATTCATCTTGGTGGAGCTAAATACCCATAAAAGCCTGCTTTTGTGAGGATAAGGTTTGCTCACTCCCAAATTCTTTGATCAACACTTCTTTGACCTGAGACCAAGTAGAGCAAGTCATTAAGTGGGGAACCATAATATCCTGAACCAATCAAGTAAGGCAATTAGGCAAGTAATTCATCTTTTGGTGATCCATGGCCTCACTTAATGTCTTTTCATAAAGATAGAGAAAGGAGATAATGCTGCCTTCCCCCAGGGAGTATTTGTCCTTGAATACTGGCTTGAAACTCATGGGAGCAAAGGTTGTCAAAACATGCACTCCAGGTTGTTCTTATTGAGTGGAAACATAAGAGGTGGAATCTGAAACTTGAGAAGAAAATTGAGGGTAGTGACCAATAGCTTCAGTACAAACTTCACTAATCTGATGATTCAGATCAGCATGCCCTAATTTCTCATCTAATTGGCGAGATAGCTTGAAAATCTGTTCCTGCTGTGCGTTGTACTTGAGTTCCAGCGTCTCAATTTTCACTTGGAGCAGTTCCCCTTTTGATTCGCAAGCATGTAGTAAGATATTGGTGTCCTTGGCCCATTTTCCAAGATTGATCGATTTGTCAGATAATGACTGAAGTGACAAGAGGGGATTGATTGGTACCCCATTGGGGGTTAGGTTACACTCTTTGGCCAATTTAGATAATTGTTCATGCAAGTGGCTCATCATGTTCAAGAGAGTCAATTTGCTGGTAAGATCCTGAGTGCCCATTGGCACCTGGAGGTCCCTGAGGTCCATCCGCGCCTGGGGGTCCCTGATGCCCTACACTCCCTGGGGGTCCATGGGGCCCATCAGCTCCGGGAGGTCACGTGGTCCTACACCCCCAGGTGGCCCACGAGGTCCCTCAACCCCAGGAGGACCCATTTCTCCAGAGGCTTTCTCTACTTCATTAACCTAGAATTGAATTCCTGAGTACATTTGTTCCAATTGGAAGAGACGAGTTCTAATTTCCTCCTCCATTGATTGACTACGCTCAGAGAGTTGGTAAATACCCTCTCTCCATTCTCTCTGAATCTCCTGAAATTGCTTGGGGAACTGTAAATCAACAAAATTGGACATCCCATAATCGAGCTGAATGAGCTGCTGATGTACTTTGTTGAGGAAAGCCCAATTACTAATGATAGCATCATGATTATCTCAGCTAAACTCAGAGGCTGACTTGAAAAATACAGAAATATAATTATTCAAGGATTGGAGTCCTACTAGTAAATTGAGCATCCCTTGGTGGTGCATTCCAACTACAGGTAATAAATGGTATAAGGTAGGATGTACGAGTTGGTGCAAATATTGCTTGGGGCTAATTCCTGGCATTTGAGAGGTTTGCAGCACTTCCCACAATATAGAAGATACAGCATTAGATTGAGATTGGGTAGAACAGATTCCAGGGATTAGGGCCCCTTCAAGCAATTGAAAATAATATTTTATAAAACCTCAGGTGGTATCTGAAAGTCTGAGGTAAAACTTAAGTTAGGATCATAAAATTCCAAGTTGGCCCAAAATTCCAACATGGAAGGTAATCTTGGGATTTGGGCTCCAGTTGAACGGACCCATCATAAAATGCTGCCTTGCTCTTGGTATTGAGCTTCAACAGGAGAAAAATGAGAATCCATAGTTGTGATAGACGTTGTCACTGGTGCATAACTCAGAGTGCCCGTGTAGTGAGCACCAGTCTGGAAGTTTTGAATTACACTTCAAATGAGGCAGGTATAATTTTGAGATACACTGAGAGGATTCTCTAGAAATGTATTAAAATCAATCTGAAATATAGGTTATGAATCGACCTAGTTTTTATTATCAAAAAGAGGGAATATTTATAGGCTTTGTAACTGCTTGTAATCTATCAGAGCGAATTATTCTCTGCATGATTGAATCTTCAATCAATTGATCAGGATTAGATTGATTGTTAACCTTGATAGATTGCAATATATTGCTCGCTCCTTCTGATGATGTTGGGGGAATTGATGAAGTGGATTTTTCAGAGATATGAGAATTTGGTGAAATCCTGAAAGAAAGCATTAATAAATTTTTTAAAAACGGGCAGGAGCGGTCTTTAAACCAAAAGGTATTACCCTGAAATGTTAAATGCCTATTCTGGTGCAAAAATTAAATTAAAAATCCTGGCCTTTCTTGATAGGAATCTTGTTGACTGCTCTCAGACAATCTAACTTGCTAAATCTTGAGCCTTCTCAACATAGCGAGCATTCTGTTGCTCAAATTGTTGTGAGTGTGGATCAATACCATTACTTTTCTCAGATTGACATAATAAACGCAGGGTATTTAAGAGCCATCATATTTTTCTACAAAATAACAGAGGATAAAAAACAGGCGATTGTTTTTTAATTATCTGGCCCTTGAAAATCATGTTGTCAACCCAAAAATCCAGGTTAGCCTCCTTTCTCAGAGATAGGGGTAGTTGAGATAGGGTATCTTTGATGAGGTTGATGGTCAGCCTGAACTCAAAGTCAAACATGGGTGTTATATATGAAGTGGGCAAGCCTTAGAGGAGTCAAACATATCTACATAGTCTTGATGCAAACAGAAAAATTAAGTGAGTGAGCATGAGTTGATACTGGTTGAATAGAGGCAATATAACCTTGGGGAGAGTCCTCACCTCCTTGGCAGCGCCAAGGAACTTTCATCCAGGAAAGGGATGGTGACAGTTGCTCTTCCTGTAATTTTTATATTAATAGTTGCATCTGAAAGAAAGGTGAGGATGTCAAAGCAACGCAATCAGCTTACACCCAAAATAGCTGGGCACAGAATTTATTAGTAGTGGAGAAGGCCTCTATAAAATGACCGTCGCCAGCATGTGAAGAGACTGGGGACAACACTTGGTAACTAGAGATGGATCGAAAAGTCCCATTATTTACAAATTGACCTAACCCTAGGGGCAGGTCCAAGGCTTTCAGGATCTCTTGGCAAGTAAAGTTTTCAAATTCACCAATTTTTACCAAGGTGAGAGATTGGAAGTCACAAGAGTAGGAGAAAGTAGTCATGAACTTAAAAAATGTAGACAAAGAATTATTAGCTGGGGGCAAAAAAGGATAATATGGCTTTGAGCTTGGCAGTGGGGAGTAGATGAGATCTTCATGATAGATTCTGCAGAATATGACTTCACAAGCCTGTGAGTTGCCCACGAGATTTGAGAATGTGGGGTAAATTGATGCTCTATCCTCAGTAGGGGAAGGTCCTTCTCACAGGAAACCACGTTAGTAAGTACAGTCAAGCTTCATGAGGGGTCATCCAAGGGGAGCTTATCTTCAATCATCTTTTCATGGATTTCCACCATTTCTGAAAGTTTCATCTAGAGAGTGAGACTCAGGTACTATAGGGAAGATCTGTTCTAACAGACGTAAAGAGGCTGCTGGATGTCAAGGGAGCTTGAGTCAAAAAAGGCAACAGAGGGTTCATAGCTAGGGTAAAATAGTTTCTCTGGATCAAACAATTTAGACTTACTAACCAGCTCTACATTTGAGGACAAAAGAGAGGGGTACATATTGGAATGTAGCAGTTCAGGACCAGTGGTGAGGAGACCAACCTATGATAGAGGCTTCGGTCTCACCTACCAATGAGCTCAGTGCCAGTTTTAAGCAGTAATTTGGTAACACAGTGGAAGAATGTTCAATGACTAAATTGAGGTATCTATATGGTAAGGCTCATATTGGGATAAGCCACAATGAGATCAAAGACTTGATGAGAATCGGGATTAACAAGGTGTTGGGATTTTAATATGCCCACATTACCCAACTTAATTGATTATAAATTAATCTGCTTTTCTGTTAGGGGATTCATCCCGCTAGTGGATGTTGGAGTTATCAATTATGCACAATAAATATTCTTCAGAGTATTATCATATTAAAAATATCAGGTAATTCTCTGGGTTGATATGGTGGGTTGAGATGCCAGATTGCTTAATCCTCATTGGGATGATCCCCTAACATTAAACAAGTGATTAGGTTGGCAATTTTACTATTTATAACCTAATTAGATTGTAAGCAGTTGATCATGTTTAAAGTCAATAGACTAAGTGGTTTATGAGCTGCTGGACGAGTAATGCCATATGGAATAAAGCAACTTTATAAAGTTAACCTTTTCAGGTTCGCAACCTGCTGTTTATGGGTAAGAGTCCCATTACCTAAACAGGTTGTTACTTAATAAGGGTAATTTGATGAGAGTTGAGTGAAGATTTTGGGACACGTTCTTGTGTCCATTCTGAAAAGTCGCACTGAGATTTGGTGGAAAATACGCCTAGAACCAATAAGGAAGATGATTGTTTTGTGTCCCTGGAGGGATGATTCATTGGAGAGGGTTTAGTTTCCAATTGGGGTGCCAACTGAAGAGTTGGGCGCTGAATTCCCTTATAAATTGATTTGTTTAATTCATAATAAAGCAGATAAGAAAATCTTAAATACTATTATAATTTAGACTGTTTTTTCTCCTGCTTTTAATAATAGTGGAAAAACAAGAAAATCATTTGTCTATATTATTGCTATCTCCACATATTTTACATAATGAGAAGGAGAAAGAGCCACTTAACTAATCTTAGGTTAAGTTCTACAAAGTGATGGGACTATTCTCTGAACCTGAGCTGAGGTTAAGCTTTATTAAAGATGAAAGAAGTCCCTAAAATTTTCCAAAATACTATTTAAGATCAGGACAAGCATCAGGTTGTAGCTGGACCTAATAACTATCTTAGCTAAAACAAGCTTAACTAGAGTAGTAGTCTTCATATAATTACTGCACCATATAATTTATTTTTTACAAGTCAAATAACGCACTTACAAGGAATTTGTGCAGTGGAAAAAGGGAGCTGAAGCGAGTTACTATCTGAAAAGAGTAAAGGGATCCCAGAATAACAATGGTGCTCATTCCAGAAGAGGAAGTCAAGAGACAAGCTCCTAATTTTAACACAAGGAAGTTCCCTGAGAGGGTACAAATGAGACTGGGTTTCTAAGCTCTAGGATTTGAAGTTCAGCGTTGCAGTTAGGTTGTCCAGGGAGAATTCTATGAGGCAGCATAGACGCGGGATTGGAGCAAGTTCCAAGCTAAGGTATAGGGAGGCTTATCCAATATGAACAGAGAGGACCAAGTATTATCTGAGGATATGCAAAGGAGGGCCATTTTCAGCTGTTTAAGTGATTTAAGTCTTGAAGCTTTTTCTTGGAACAGGCTCAAGTACTGGTTGGTAATAAGGTCTCCCTGAGTTAGGCGAACAAAGGAATCACAATCCTCATATGAAGCAGGAGGGTATTCGCAAAGTTTGATAAAATGCTTCCAGAGTAGGAAGAGATTCAAGGAGGGTTCTGTCTATCTCAATTGAGGCGAGAATCCACTGGTGTCTCCCTCAGAGTACCCGTGTGAGTTTGGAAGAGAAGGATATCCATTAGCTCCTTCCCCTAGGACTTATGAAGAGTTTTAAGGTCATAATGCTTGTCAAAGATCTCCTTTTTTAAATTTAGAGTCCCAGAGGGGTAGAGATAGATGAGTAGTGGCAGTTATGGCTACTGTATTAGTTTCTTGAGTGAGGGAGAGTCGTATAACGCCTTCTGCGCAACCCTTGTTAAAATAAAAAGGACAAGGCTGGGAGGGAGAAGAGGGTAATGTCCCAATGTACAGTTTCCAAGGGGGTCACTCTGAGAGAGCTGGACTAACTCTAGTGACCCAGTAGAAGAAGAAACTCATGATACTTCAAGGCTTTCTCTCAGATAATGTCTAGGAAATTGACATGTAGCATGACATGATTTATGGTTTGGATTGCAGAGGAAAGGAGACAATAAGTAAGGCCAAAGGGGTCAAGCTAGCCACCCACCTGGATCTCAGATATACCTAAGATCAACTCTGGATTAAATCCCAGAAGGACCAGGTTGGTATTAAGTAGGGGCTGATGAAGCTCAAGGCTTTACATCAACAGTGATAAAAAAAGAAATATAGTGTAAATAATGATAGGTTATTATGTTTAATTTTTGAATGGGGGTTGCTTTCATTCTCAAGATACATTACCAAAATATTATTTAATGGCTTCTAAGCTATGAGTGTATGCATACTCTAGGTATGAGACTACCATCAAAGTTAGTCTCTGTAACTGACTAGGTTTATCTCTAAGACTCAGCAATATGATCAAAGCCTTAATCTTATTTCTTTAGTTGGGTTCATCTGACCAATCTCTATGTTGGCCGTCTCCTACTATGTAGAAAAAATCTTATTGTTTTACTTATCATATGATACCTTTTGCAGCTCTTGGTGTTTACATCCTTATAAAGGGATATCAGTTTCCTAAATAAAAAACTATGAAGAGGTTAACCTCTTTAAAATTGGTGTTTTTCTACACTTTTAATAGTATTTTCCTGGATAATTATAGAAACTTTCTATACAGTAGATGACCAGCCATGAATATATATATATATGTATGAAATTTTTATGTTGGTCTCTCCCTTATTGGTTGCTGGATGTGTTGCTATTAGCATGGCTACTATGCGTTTTCACCTTGTCCTCATTTTGGTATACTTGTTACGCAGTTTGGTGTTTTTCTTGCTACTGCCAATAGGAGGGTTCCTGTCCTTCTTGCAGGTACTGGGTGTTTCAGATCTCTTGTGGTTTAAATGGCTCCATTGCAAAACTCACCTCCGAAATTATTAAAGAATTGAAGCAGTTGTTGGCTTCATTACTTCCAAAGTTCAAATTGACATTTTAAATCTTTTCCTCATTTGCCTCCTCAGGAGCTAACTTGTTGCATCAACTTTCACCAAATGTGGCAGATTGGTGAGTTTTTTAATTCTCAGAGTGCAGCCTTATTTATTAGACTCACATGAAGATTTGGAACGCCTTCTGGAAGCACCACAACCAAAGGTGTCTTCCTTCCAAACTATTTAAAGCTCTTAGCCTTTTTCAAGAGGTCCACTATTGGGCAGCATATTTATATCAATTCTGTGGTCAGGATCAGACCAGACTATCCCTGACGTTGTGGGAGTGTTATTCTCTCGTTTTAATCTAACCAAATAAAGTTAAAATGCTTGGGTAAGGTCAACCTTTCCAGCCAACTTTGGTCATATGATTGGCAGCTTTACTGGAAATTCCTCCACTCCAACAAAAGTTTAATTCATTGATTTGGCCGCAAAGGTCTCGCCCGTGGGGAACCAAATAAATACCCCCTCAGAATCAACAATTTTTTATCTGCTAATCGTGGTGCAGCATCCTTGTCAACCTCAGAAAAATTGGTATGCTGACTTGAGTCTAGTCCCAATCCATTAATCAAAAGACCGCATGATATAGGTTACATTCATAGAATCCTACCTTGGGTCCTGAGAACGTCGTTAAAATGATCTTAGTATAAATCAAATGTACCACATGTAAGCTTTGGCAGGTATAGACCTGATCATATTTTGAAGCTCCCTGCATTGTCCCTGGTGGTTCTCGCCTGGTTTCCACGTTGGTTAGCCCTTCTCACGAGGCAAGAGTGACAGGGCTGTTATCTAATAAAGGTTTGCATATAATTAGATATAAATTCTTTGAGATAGTTGGTTTATATACTTTAATTAAAAATAATTTGGGTATTTTTTGCCCTCATCGACACTCTCTTTTTCTTTAGGAAAGATTAAGATTACTGTTTTGGTGAATACTGGAGCGTCAGAAAACTATATGGATCAAAGTCCATCTGACCACATTAAGTTACAATACTTACCTGGTGGTATGGCTAGGACAGGTGCCTCTCAGCCTATTCCCACACTGAAAATTTTGGGTCTTGTTGAGTACCAAGTTGGTAAGAATCACCTTGCTGAACATTTCTTGGCAATCATTTATAGCTGTATCTAATTATCTTAGGTGTGGAGTGGTGTTGTAAATATGATTATAACCAATTTTGTTAAAATACTTTGAGTTTAGCTTTGAAGAGTGGGAAAAATGATAATTCTCAGCTATGCTCTGGGCACCCAGAGCAGTTTAAACCAATACCTTAATGTGCAGAACCTTGTTGTACGCTTCTTCTAAGATCTCTACAGAAACTTTCTTGCCCCATCTTGAAGGGGTTAGAGTCTTTATTTTATGCGCTTACTTCAAATTCTTTGCCAGAGCATTCAGAGTTTGATTGTGATTTCACACTCACAGTTGATCTGGTTTGCATTTACTCTCAAAATATTCTTTGAATGAGCTGGATGAGGCAGTTTTAGATGTTTGGGTTAAAGAGAAACTTTCCAAAGGACCCATCTTTTAGTTTAGTCTCCAGTATGCTCACCATTTCTCATTGTGGATAAGGCAGATTTTACTCTACATCCTTGTATAGAATATGGTAACTTGGATAATGTCGCCATACCTAATCTGAATCCCATTCTTATTGAGGCAAAATTTCCCATTTTGTGGGAAAAGCCAAAGTCTTCTCCAAAATGGATTGCTTGAGCGCCTTTAACCAGATCCGCTTCAGGAAAGGACAAGAATGGCTTAATGCATTCCATACCAAGAAGGGGATTTTCCAATTTTGGGACATGCCTTTGGGGCTTATTAATACGCCTGCTATTTTCCAACTACATTTTGATGCATTGTTGGTAAAGTTGATAGATATATGTGATGTAGCCTTTAAGGACGACATTTTGGTTTTCTCCCTAATAAAGAAAACATTAGACTCACCTACGGTAAGTTTTAGAACATTTGAGAGCAGCAAACCTGACGCGCTGAAAATTAGTAAGTTCGAATTTTTAAGTCCCAGGTCACCTTTTTGGGCAACACCATTTCTGAAACAGGTCACATGTCACTCCAGATAAGGAGTAGGCTATTTGTGATGGATCCACGCCTACCTCAATTAAGAATTTGAGAGTTAATTGTTTACTTGTACTTTTCCTTAATGATTTTCGCTCCCAACCTTTAAGATGATGCCTCACCCTTGTATAAGGCTAGCGAAGCTAAAAACCCTTCAGTGGTCATCTACATTGGAGGATGCTTTCCAAGTTGTAAATTTCATCTTGCTTTCTACGTCAATACTTACCATGTGGATCTTGATAAGGAGTTTATAGTGGCTAGAAATGCTTTAAACTTTTCTATGGCTACTCTCTGTTGAAATTGGGCACAGATGGAGTCAATCATCCGGTGGGATTTTTCTCCCATAAGATGTATTACCAGTAATAAATTATAATGTTTACAATAGAGAACTTTTGGAAGTAGTTAAGAATTTGAATTATTGCGTCACCATCTACATGGTTCCTCACAGCCATTCCATGTGCTTACTAATCACTGGATTATCTATAAAACCTAGTCCCTCAAGTCCTTATCCCATGTCAAACTCGCTGTCATGAGATTCTTGCTCAATTTTTGTTCTCTTATGAGCTCACATAAATCAAAGAAATCATAGTAGACGACGCCTTAAACTGAGGCCTAGCCTTAGCTCCTGACCTCAAGGAAATGGAGTTGCATAACACCCACCTGGTCACTCCTCATTTTGTAAGATTATTTAAGCAACCCTCCCCTAGTACTTGCGCTCCTATTTTACTCTCTAAAGAATCTAGATAAAATGTTATATTCAGAAAGGTCATCCTCTCACAATATTTATCTGCTGAATATACCTAACTTCTCGCCAAAATGCAAATTAAATCAGGAGAATTAAATAAGGAGATACCATATAAAGGACAATATGGTATGGTTTCAGGGACACTTATGGGTTCCCGCTGGACCTCTTCTCTTGAGAATAATCAAGGAACAACATGATGGGAATAACCGTGGACACCTTGGGAAGGCGAAAACCCTGGAGTTTACCCGCTACACATATAACTGGAGGGAATTTGAGCACGGGTTGCTTGGTATACCAAAGAGTGCCTTGTCTGAAGCAGGATGAAACCAAATCGTCAGCCCCTTGCTGGCTTATTGGTACCAGTCCAGAACGCAGAGGGTCCGTGGACTTCCCTTTTAGTGAATACTATCGTGTAATTGCCCCTTGGAGAATTATGATGTTATCATGGTAGTGATGAACCAGATCACAAAGTTCGCCCAAGTCATTCCACGTAACAAAACAACAATGCTGGCTCAGATGGCCAAGTTATTTATGTCCCACATTTTCTCCACTTTATGTGCCACAGAAGATCATTAGTGACCGAAGGCCACAGTTCATCTTTATATTCTGGGAGGTGTTGTGCAAGATTTTCCTAATTTGCACATGCCATTCTACTGCCTTTCATCCTCAATCTAATGTGTAGAGAGAACGAGAAATCCAATGTTTGGAACAATTTCTGTGGTACTACATGGCCGCTGACCACTCAGAATAGGCCCTTCATCTACCCTTAGCGCAATTTAACTATAAGATCCTTTATTCCTTATTTGGTTGTTCTCCCTTATTCAAGAATTATGGCCATAAACTTATTTTAACATGGGACCCAATTTTGGGTGCAAGTAGAAGCTGTGGCGGACTTTGTCAAGCTTTTAAAAAGTTCACAAGGAGGTAAACACCAATCTGGACGCTGCCATGAAGACTTACAAAGAGAATGTTGATGGGAAGAGAAGGGTAGTCCCAGAGTATACAAAGATCTGGTGATAATGTTCTCCAGAAACTTTCCCATCAAGCAGCCATGCAAGAAACTGGAACCAAAAAGGATAGGACCCTACTTTATTTTCAGAAAGGTGGAAATGCCTCATACCAGTATGAATATCTGAAGTTCAGAAATTCTTCTACATTCCATGAAATCAAGTTGCCCTGATTTGGATTACCTCCTCCAAAGACACCAGAGTCATATTGTGTGGATGGGCACCAAAGTAGTAAGTAGGTGGATTGTGGCCTCGCATTATGTGAAGAGAAGACCTGAATACCTGAGTTCATGAAAGAGGTTTGATGCTGCAAAGAATAGCTGGGTTATAACTTGTGATTGCACTCACTCCCAGTACTTGATTGCCTCTTTCCATAAGTGCTTTTCTGATGCCACGTGTTCCAAGTACACCCCTGCCATTGAAGCCATGAAGTTATACCCTGCCCATAAGAACTTCTCTCTCATTGATGCCCCTGGAGGAGGGAAGGGTTCCTCAGAAACCGTAGGGTATTTTAATGTATCATGGCATAATTTCTGTTTTGGATTGTGGAAACAAGGAGAAAATAAGTGAGGAAAAATGGGTCAAGGTGACTATACTTCTAGATCCTAGGTATACCTTAAATTGACACTTGGTTAAGGCTAAGCAGCCCAATTTGATACTAAGAAGGGGCGTGATGAGGCTCAAGTCATTACTTCAACGGTGCCAAATTCATGTAGTATAGTGTAAGTAAGAAAGGGTTGGTATGTTTAACTTTTAACAAGGGTTGTATTAATTCTTAAGAGACAAAACTAACAAAAAATGGTAATGTTTGACTGGCTTCTAGGTCTCAAGTGTATGCATATTACAGATATGGGACTACGATCAATGTAATCTCTTGTTATTGACCTGGTCTAGCTCTCTGCCTCAGTAAAATAATCCTAGCTTATCATCTAGACTTTCCTTATAGCTGGGTTCATATGCTCAATTGTCAAAGCCGGTGCAGGATCGTCAGATTTCAAACAGACAAGTTATCTTTTTTTGCACTAGTGGTGCCCAACCCAAAAAAGGGGAGCCGCCATGCATCTTTATTTGCAAATGGGCCAAACAAAGGGATTATTAAAAATAAAAAATTCTTAGTATGGCACCTCAGCTAACAGCCTAGGAAGCCATATCAGAAGGAGAGTAAGTTTTGGGGAAACTTTGTCAAGCGCCCGCTTTAGCTGGTGGACCATGGTGGACAGCATCAGGGTGGGAGCATCAGCGACAGGGGCACAAGGAGGTATATTTTTGGGTTTTCTTCGTTTATGAGGCCAGCGGTGTCCATCACCTCAACATATTGAGCAAGTTGATGCTCAGTGAAAGTGATGAGAGCCAGCACACAAGTGAACGACTTGATGTGCTGGCGGGTTTTGGGATAATTGGAGTTAAAAGAGAAGTTTTTGCTGCATCAATGCAAGCGCAGCTCGCTCAAAAAGCGAGCTCCTCAATTTTTTACTTTGCATCCTCATCAAAATCATGGGGAAAATTTGGGATGGGAATACCCTTGACAAGGGGTTCCATTGCCCCTTGGAGATGTTGGCAGAGGAGGGTGTTTGCCAGAGCAGCTGCTGGTTCTACCACCATTTTCTTTTATTTTTATTATATAGGAAAACCGTTTTTAGAGTGAAAATGGTGGGGATGCAAATTGGGAGGATTTGCAAAAAATCCTCCAAAGGAAAATATGGCTTGACGTCTTATGGCTGGTTGCTATCGTCAATCCATTTGAGGCACTCAAATGGATTTAGCTCATTCAACGCTGGGCCAACCACTGGAATTGGAGTGGTGGCTGGAGCTGATTGGTTACAGACAGTTGATCATGGCAGCTCAGCTGAGACTGAGTCAGCCATTAAAACAGGATTCAGTAATATAGTCGATTTTATTTTTAAAATTTTTAAAATTTAAATTTTTATTGGGCGCCATTTTGGGAGCTTCATCTAATTTCCCCAAGGCTGAGGGCAGGAGGATCAAGCCATATATTGAAAAAGTAGGGTGAAGCAGCTGCCAACCCAACCCAGAAGAAGGAATGGTGGAGCAGCAGAGGTGGAAGCCATGGGGAACTTGCACTTTGATAACTGAGTTTGAAGCACAAGGGGAAAATGGCATGGCCGTTTTAATGCACGCCCAGAATGGGTGATCAGAGCGGATCTGATCATGGTGCGTGGGGGAACCACAAGGTGGAAATCACAATGAAACGGGTGGATCATTGCAAAGGCATGAGGCCCTGCCAACTGATCTTCCCCTTTGAGAACCATGAACTGCAGCACGGGGTCTGTGCAGTAAACAGCCAAATCCTCCATGAGCTCATGGCAGAGGCGTTCAGGGGAGAGATGGGGGGCAACCCAGTAAACTGGACCACCAAAGTGGCCTCATCTGGGAGCTAAGCCTGAATGGTGGTAACGGGAATTTTTTTAAAATGATTTGCTGCTTGGCTGCTGCTGTGCTGCATCAGCTTCTGAATGGAAACTGAGATCATAATACCCCTTAAAGGGGCAGAAGTCAATAAATCTGGCAGGTTTAAAAACTGCCATGGACATCTCAATGATAGCTGCGCTTGCATATGGGAAGAGATTCCCATATTCAACCTGGAGGCCAAACTGCAAATTGCTCTGTGTGAGCACCAAAGGGCTCGGAGCACCGCCTGAGAGTTTGTGAGGTGCTGGGCCAAGTCCTGAGGGGGTACATAACGCTCAGTAGCATTGGGAGGGCTAACAGAGCCAGCCCTGGCGCACTTCAGTGGCAGTCAAAAGACACCAGATGGCGGTGCACCATCACCCTAAGCCAGGGCAGCAGGCATTGATTGCATCAACATTGGTAAGTTTTGGATCAATCAAGCTGTCATTTTTTTGTATTTTTTGAAAAATCTGAGTTTGGCTTTGATTTAGTTATTGAAGCAAAAGAAAGATTCAAACAGACAAGTTACCTATATACAAAACACAAGGGACTGTTTGATGGCAGTATCCTTGACCAAAACTAGCAAAATAAACCTTATTTACAATATAAGGGTTTTTATTATTCCACTAATAGAACATGCTATAGTATCTAATACTGCCAAAAGCTAAATTGCTTACTCAATTAATCTTTAAGTAGGCTCTCACAGCTTCTCCAGGAAAAATATCCCTTGTAATTGGTAATCCTCTTCAGATATGCTCTCTCTACTAGAGTTCTCATTGGTGTTTTTAATGGTTACTAAGAAGTACTCCAAAGAATGGTAGACTAATATCTTGATAACCAGATTGGGTTAGAAGGCGAATAACTAAGACTCAAGGCATTTCCATTAAAAGTGCAATACCCCAGATTTATTCAAATTACCAGAAGATGTCCATAACAAATGTTAGGACCCAATCTGATAATTTTAAACCGCCAGAATGGGAAACATACAATAATATGCTAAAGTAAAATAGGAGGTAATATGACAATGGAGGCCATGGCAATAAAGGTCATAAATTAATGAACATGAGTTGCACAAGTGGGGATCTAAAAAGTTGATTACTAGTAAATTAATACGTTAAGCCAAAACTTATATAAGCATGGGCCATGGGTGAACTGGTTATGAGGAACCAATTGAATTTGTTAGATACTTACTATATATATTTTAAATATTAATAAAATGACATAATCCAGATGGTTGGCTGTAAACTTTTGAATAGTTTACTGCACAGGTTGGTTGTAATTTAATAAAAAAATACTAGTTATATGGCGACAACTAGCAGGTTGAGTCTTTTACATAAAGTGGCAACAATTTACTCTGGCGAACTGTACTTGAGAAAAACAACAAGGGACTTTTATTCCCTTCAATCTTCATTATCAAGTAAATATAATAAATTTTAGTTGAACTTTTGTCTTTCATTAGAAAATTTTAGGAGTTTTTATAGGCAGAAGGCGGACAACTTTTCATTAAAAATCTCTGAAAATTAACTGATTGGTTTCCAAAAACTTCTGACCCTTAGGATTACTTTCTGAATGATGGTGAATTCTTTCGTTTTATTTTATTTTCAGCAGTGTACCCTTTTACAGATTGGCAGTCATCCCCTTGTGTTAGGAACTGTACACAGATGGTCTGGGGGCCATGTTAACTGACTACAGCTACTAACCACTTCTGAAACAAGAGTTAAAACGCTTTGGTAGCTTCACAAAAAAGATGCTAATTGTCCAGAGCCTCTACTTGAACGATCCAACCTAGCAATATGACTTTTGGCTATCAAGCCCTCATCAAAATGTTTATTTAACATTTTTGGGGTGATTCCCAATGAAATTTTTATTGAAACCAATTATTGGATTATATCCTTTGGTTAATTATGACTAATAATTTAGTCAGCTACCATCGCCAAACAATAGACTGCTTAACAACCTTCAAAATACTAATCTTCAATCAAGATGATAATGTGGGAAACCAAATTCCCAACACATCCCCCCGCTTGACCAGATTACCCAGCAAGACAGTTTCAGAGGCAATTGCTTCTTCTCAAGACTTAACTAACTAGTATAGTTAAGAGGTCATCTACAGAAATTAACCAACTCATTAATTCAGTGGTTATCTTCTTGCTGCGACCTCTGTAGAGCATGGTCCTATGGTCTCATGCCATACCAGGACTACTTTGGGCACCATCACTGGTCATAGCCTGCATAACCTATACTCCTCTAGGTTAGGCTCTCCATTTGCAATCAGAGCGGATCTTCCTCATTCCTAAGGACTACTCACAATAGATTTAGTTTAGGCCTGTCCTGATCCTGTCAACATACTTTAGCGCCTTGGGACTAATTCCAGTGGACCCAGTTACTACCCAAGCTAGCCCTGCCAACTGATACTAGGGGAATGACTCAGAGGATTTTGAGTGCAGCAAATTAAAAATTGATTTTTGATATAGTTTTTCACTTTTTACCTTTATGTTTTTACTGAATTTTATATATTTATTTTTTATATATATTCTAGTTTTAATTCTTTAGGAATTTGCTATGAACTCAGTTAGCTATACAACCATCAAGGACATTTCTGATCATATAGGCATCCATTGCCAATTTTAAATTTACTTCAAAGGGACCTGTCTATAAGGCATCAGGTTTATTTTGGCGGCCAAACCCATGCATGTCATAGTAGGATACTTTATCCTCAATTTAAAATCTTTTTATTGGAAGTCGTTTCTTATCATTGCCTTTTTATCATGGATCCTTTTCCTAAGTGTTTTGGTGAACGCTTGGGATTGTAAATCAATCATAATTTTGGATAATCAATTTAAATATTAGTCAGGACTCGTCCCCAAAAGTTAACTCAAAAGCTGAGTATAGAATTGATGGTAAGGCAGCTTTTTTCCATAGAGCAATTTGAAGAAAGTTTTCTTGGTTGAGGAATGATAGCTGATATCATATGCAAAGTTATCAACCTTAAGAGCGAAGCCCAAGCAGACGTTTTTCTGCAACCAACTTTTGTAATGTAGTGGCTAAGGTTTCGTTCACTCTCTCAACTAGTCAATTCATCTTGGGCTGGTATGGGACCAATATGACTCCTTTGAATCTCATCAGTTAGTTCAATTGAGGTATGACAAAGGACGTAAAGTTCATTCCATTAGTATTCAGGACCACTTAGGGGCATCCATGCCAATATATTACTTGATTCAGAATACATTATGCAGTATTATAGCATTGACCCAAACCATAGCCTTGGTTTCAATCCATCTTGTCAGGCGATCAACTGCAACAATGATATATTGCATTCCTCCAGTGCATGTACTTAGAGGTCCCATGACATCGATTAATACTTTATTCCAGGCAACCATGGCTGTACTACCAATATCTGGCTACATATTTGTGTGGATTGTGGAGCTGACATTTCACACAACAGGAAATAAAATCCACCATATCGTGGTTTAATGATTCCAATAGTAATATTGGTGAATTTACTATAAAGTTTTCTTGAGGCCACCATGGCCAATGACTTTGTGAGCAAAACAAATTATTTCTGTTCATTTAGATGGTTTTAAAACAGAAGACTTCTATAATTCACTGGCGTTAAAAATTGGGTGGTATCATTAGGATCTGCCATATTGTTTATACAGGTCGAACCCACTGAGCAACAGACAGACAATGTGGGGATTGTCAGTCCTTTGGACACACTTGAAAATATACTAATAATAGGAGAAATCGCCCCAATTGACTCTTTTATTTATTATAATAAATACAGCGACCTTTCGCTGTTCCACTCTCTCTCTACAAGACAAGCTACTTTCTCTCAATCGCCCATCTCACTTATATACAGCAGCTTCAGATGATACCGCTCTCATAGCTTGGGCTATTCTTTCCCGCCAATTCTCCTCAGTTTTGGCTTGATATTCTCTAACTCTCTATCGCCCTGATTATAGGTGATTTACTTTGTATTCGTTGAATGTTGACATCGCCTTATTGTTTTATCACCTTATTTAGAGGCAATCCAATAATAAACCATTATATCCCAATATTGCCTCATCTTGAGGCACTTGAACAATCATAACTGATATCATGTTCAGCGGATTCTTCCCAATCCGCCCTAGCTGTCCCATGATTATCATCTAGTCATATCAGAATCACGACATTACCCCCTCCTTGACTGGATGATATGGCTCCTATTGCTTGGTTGGTCAGAGGAACTTTGCATGCACTCAGTTAATGATTCAACCACTTGTGGGGTCCTTGATGGTATATGTGTCGACCCCAGTTTTCTCTATAGCTTCAAACGGACCAATCCAAATACTGGCCAGCTTATGTTTTCACCTGAACCCATGTTGGTCATGGAGTAAAACGATATCGCCTTCCTTGAACTGCACCAACCCACTATGATGTACCTGATCGGTAGCCTGATTCCTGATCTTCTTGGCTAAGCTAAGGGATATGCTTCAGTTTGAAATTTGATCAGAGTGTTCGCAAGGTTAGTCAAATAGTGGTGGGGTTCCATTCTGCCAGTGTCTTCTACACATGAATAAAGTAATGCCGGAAGAGCCAGGTGTCAGCCATATAGTAGTTGGAAGGGACTCTTCCCCATGGTGGAATGGTAACTAATGTTATAGGCGAACATGGCAGTGGAAAGGAGAGAGCTCCAATCATAATGTCGATCAGTTACTAATTTTCATAGTATGCTCACCAGAGTCCCATTCACCCATTCGACCATTCCATTGGATTTGGGGTGATATGGGGTCATCAGAACCCTGCGGATTCCCATAAGCTCTTTCAGTTTGGGGAGGATGTGCGAGGTGAAGTTGGTTCTGTTATCAGTGAGAATAAACTGAGGGCAGCCGTGTCACTGAATAATGCATTCCATCATGAACTTGGCCACTGTAACCACCCCTAAATCTTGTATCGCCCTCACTTTGACCTACTAGGTCAAGTGGTCAATAGCCACAAGAATGTACTTATACCAGTTGGCTCCTGTTGGCAAAGGACCAACAACATCAAAGGAAACTGTGTGCCAAGTGAAATGTGGTCTCACTGCCCGGTATGAAGTCTTACAGTGGAATGGCTTCTCCACTTGGCACTGATGACAACAGGAAATAGTTTCAAGCACATCAAAGCTCATACTTTCCCAGTGGTATTGTGGGCATAACAACTCCATAGTCTTATGCACACCACCATGCCTGACTGTTCTGTGAGCGCTCATAATGATTCCCAGCTGTGCTGAGGGTCACAGAAAATTCAACGTAGAATAACTGATCCACTTGTACAGTTCCCCATTCCATTAGAAGGTATTTGTTCACATCTTGTTTAATGCTTTGATCACTTGTGGCAGTTCATTGTCATATTTTCCGCTGAGCATCTTATTGTACATCACATTGCTGAGGTCCGCCATCACGGCAACAGTTGGCAATTGAGATAAACAGTCAACGTTCTGATGCTTTACTCCTGGGTGATGAAGGATCTCAAAATCATAAGCCTGCAGCTTAAGAGCCCATAAAGCCAAATGGCCTTCAGGTTTTTTGAGGTTCTGCAACCAGTGTAATGATGAGTGATCTGTTTTGACTTTAAACTTTACCCCATGCAAATAGACTCTGAATTGCTTATATGCATAGATCACTGCTAAGCACTCCCTGCTTGGTCACAGTATAATTACACTCATGGCAGTTCAGACTTTGACTATAGTACACTACAGGATGTTCCTCTCCCTCGTCATCTTTCTGAGAAAGTACTGCCCCAACAGTGGAAAGGGATGCATTCATCTGAACAATAAACTCCTGATCAAAGTTCAGATAGCATAACACCGGTGTGCTGGTCAATGCCATACAAAGTGTATCAAAAGCATATTGATGGCATTCCATCCATTTGAACACAGAATCCTTTTTTAACAACTAGAATAGTTGCCCCCCAATACAGCTAAAATTAGGGATAAAGCGCCGGTAGTAACTGTCCATTCCCAAAAATACCTTTATGTCACATTTACTATTAGGTGTAGTCATTTTGCTGATGGCCTCCACCTTAGCCAGCTGTGGTTTCAGCCCTTTAGAGTCTACCACGAACCCCAGGTATTCCAGCTGATCTTTGAAGAAGTTACATTTTCAAAGCTTAATTTTAATGTTTGCCTCAGCCAGCTGCAGAATACTGCTTCTAAATGATTGAGATGCTCAGAAAAGGTTTGAGAGAAAACATTAATATCATCAAGGTATACAAAGATGCATGACAGTTTCAAGTCACCAAAAGTAGTGTCCTTGGATTGCTGAAATGTAGCTGGGGCGTTGCACAGCCCTTGAGGCATCCACGTCAGTTGAAAAAGGCCTTTGGAGGTGATTACAGCGCATTTTTCCTGTTCCACCGCGTGTAACTCGATTTGCCAGTAAACTGATATCAAGTCCATCGCTGAAAAATAATGGGCTCCCCTAAATGATCCAAAGCATCATTGATCCTTGGCAAGGGGTATGAGTCCTTTTTTGTAATACTGTTGAGCTTCTGGTAGTCTATTACTATGCGGTTGGTGCCATCCTTCTTTTTTACAATCAGAACAGGAAAAGCCCATGGACTCTTGGACAGTTCAAGCATCCCTTGCTCTAGCAACATGTCAATTTAATTAGTGACAACGTCTTCCACTGCCCTCAATTGGTGGATCGGCTGAGACCTTATAGGGGGATGATCTCCTGTGTCTACTTGATGGACTGCCCCCCAAGCACACCCTAAGTTGTGATCATCGACAGCAAAAATCGCCTTGTATTTCTGAAGTAAAGCTATTTCTTGGTCTTTTTTCTCTTCTGATAGTCCTATTAGATTACTCCATGGTACCACCATTAGTATGCCAGCCGGTGCCTTGACTGGTAGACCAAATTTGTCCAATGACTCAAAATCATGAACCTGAAGGACCTCTTCTATTGGAATCAAATGTAAATAAGCTACTATTTGGTGTCGGCGGATTTGCATTGGTTCACTCTGGAGGTTTGCTAACAAAACCTTAATCTCTCCATGTCCTGGAAGTATAATCCCTGGAGCCACATGTGGCTCAAACCGCGTTTGATGATAGAGCCCAATGACTTCCCCATATAGCCCAATAGGCACTTCCACCTCTAACTTGGTGTTCACTAAGACTTGATGTCCAGAAGGAATAGATATGGGCCCTGCAGCTCGAAGAGGTATCCCTTGATATTCATATATCTGCTGGGGAAGGGGCTGAGTCTTGCGCTTTAGTTGGTGATAGTAAACTGGCATCATTCTGTCACTATATGCAAGGTTGATATGGCTCATATGCACTAGATCCTTTGGTACTCTGCTAGAGGTGAAGTAAATTGGGATCCGCTGGCCCAGAATGGCGAGGGTCTCCTCCATCATATTAATGACAGCCCCAAAATGGCGCAGGAAAGTGGTTCCGATTAACAAGTCATAGTTTTTGTTTGGTAGCACAATTGCTGAAGCTACAATGACAATGGATCCAAAGCGCAGAGGTAGCGCAATATAAGCCCCCTCTGAGATGGTGCTTTCTGCTCCAGCAGTTCCATACACCATTTGATGGTCCACATCAGGTTTTATTGTCAACTTCGCCATCAACTTAGTGGAAACTATGTTGAATGGAGCACCAGTATCTATTATAGTGAAAACTCTATTTTTTGCTACAAAAATATCACAGTACGTACACTCACAATAAGAAGAATATTGACTGTTTAATATGGACATTTATGGGATCTCTTTTTTCAAGAAAAATCAATTATACCATCACCAACTTGGGGATATTCTTTGACAATGGCATCTACTGGAAGGGCGACGTTTACTCCTTTCAGAGTTGGTGCATTTGTGGCAGAATTAAGCTTGTCCAAGGAAGCCTGATCAAGCATTTGACAGGCATATGGCTTCAGAGTTCAGGGGATTCTTCTTCCACCGCTGCCTTGGCTTGATCTCGTGTCACTACATTTACTCCCCCAACTGGCTGCTGGTATAAAATTACATCGTCGTACTGAGGGACTTCCACAGGATATACTAATATTGATTCAGGGATATTTTGGGTTGGAATCATGGAGGTAGAGGGTCCCATCTCTATTCCGCTCCATCTTTTCCCTGATAGTATTGATCTTAGTGTACTTAGTTCACACAGTAGTTATGGCAGAATTTTGCCAAATGACCAGGGCGGCTGCATTCATAGCAGTTAACCCCATAAGAGCCACGTCCTTGATTGTCATAAGAGGGTCCAGATCAGAAAGTTTGGGGTCATTCAGCGTAACCAGGCCCAGGTCAGTAAGATGATTGTTGACATTTGGCGTAGTTAGGTCCTGGTCGGTAGCTGGGTTGCTGACAGTTTTTGTGACCAGCCCATTGATGCTGATCGAACTGTTGAGTATAATTCAGCCAAGGATGAGGCGCATAGTTATAGTAAGGTTGAGGATTGCTAAATGACTTCAGAGTCAGATGAGAGTATTCTCCTGAATAAGAGGGTACAGTAGAGGTGGTAGTCTTCCATTCCATATTCAGTGGCAGGAAGTTAGGGTATAAATGACGCAAAAACTGTACAATTTTGATAAGAGGTATGTCGTCATCCAGAAGCGGCAAAATGACATTGTGGAGCTCTCAGTATGGCTTCACCACGGAGGTCATGGTAATGCACACATCTGCTTCTGCTAAGTACCCTGACCCAATCAGCATGTGGGCTTCCATTGTGAATTGATCAGCGAACTCCAGGATAGTCTCATTTTGGTGGAACCCAATTGTTAAGAAATCTTCTTTCTGCTGTGACATCTTTGAGGTACCCCAAAACAGGCGAAGCACAGTATCTTTTACATCCCTATAGGTGACAGAGCTACTTGGGAGGTAACAGGTGACTTGATCAACACTTCCAACATCCAAGGCGGATATCAAAAGCTTAGCATTACATCTATCAGAGGCACCTTCCGCTGCAAATTCAAACTGTTTGAAGAAACCATGGATATTCCCATTTTTATCAAATGGAGGTAGTTTCTCGATGTTAACCTCCTAATCCCATTCAAAGTTTTTTGGCCCATACTGAGGAATGGGTCGAGATCTGAACGCAGTTTCCCAATGAGAAGCTGGACCAGCTGAAGTTGGGATGTACAGCGCTTCAGGGGTAGTGTGACCTTCTGCCATGGGCGGTACCACCATTACTTGTGAAAATTGGCATTCCAACTCATATTTGTATCCAGTACTACCATCCTGGGTGTAGTAACTCCAACCAGCGCATATTCTTCCTGTATGATGCCCCCTCTTGATGGTCATCCTCATCCCAGTGAGAAGACTGAGAAGCACTAATCAATTTTTGCTCTTTGCACTGCAGCCATTCAGTAGTATCATCCAACTGGTTGGCGAGTTCCTTGTTTTTGTTGTCCCAAAATTTGCATTTGGCTAAACGTGCTATCAAGCTGGTGTTTGACAGCATTTCATTCTTGAAGAAGTTCATCCTGGTTTTTGAGCACCGCGTCTAAGGTAACTTTGAGTTCCTCATACCCAGCTGGTGCAGTGTTTTGTGAAGATTCCTCAGCAATACAGGCTGTGTAAGACATGGCTGGTGACTGGAGTTTCGCAGTGCTTGGTGGTTGATCAATGGGCCCCCTGTAGTGAGCACCACTGTTATAAAATTGGGTGGTATTGTTAGGATCCGCCATATTGTTCATACAGGTCAAACCCACTGAGCAACAGTCAGATGATGTGGGATCGTCAGTCCTTCAGACACACTATAAAATATACTAATATAGGAGCGATCGCCCCAACCAACTCTTATTTAATAAGCATAAATACAGCGACCTTTTGCTTTTATGCTCTCTCTCTACAAAACAACCTACTTTCTCTCAATAGCCCATCTCACTTATATACAGCGGCTTCAAATGATACTGCTCTCATAGCTTGGGCTATTCTATTCTGCTGATTCTCCTCGATTTCAGCTTGTTATTCTCTAACTCTCAATCACCCTAATTGTAGGTGATTTACTTCGTATTTATCAAATGTTGACATCACCTTATTGCCTTATCACCTTATTTAGAGGCAATCCAAAAAACCCATTATATCCCAATATCGCCTCATCTCGAGGCACTTGAATAATCATAACTGATATCATGTTTAGCAGATTCTTCCCAATCCGCCCTAGCTGACCACAATTTTCATCCAGTCATATCAGAATCACAACAACTAGTTTGAATAACTGTCCATTCTTTTCTTCTGTTCCCTCCATGGCTTTTCATAATGCCATTTTAACTTCTGGTGGATCATCTTTCAACTCTCCTTTTACCATTTTGTTTGAATAGGCATCAGCACAATCTTGTACTGCAAAGATTGCTGGCAGTCTGGATAATCCATTGGCATTTTGGTTTTTATCCCTGGTACCTTATTCAATTTCATAATTATAGGCCTGAAATTTTTAAGCCCATTGTGCTAGTCTCCCATCAGGTTCTCTTAAGTTATGCAACCAACAGAGAGATTCATTATTGGTTACAACCTTGAAATGTGTCTCATGAATATAAACATGAAATTGCTTGCAAGCGTAGATAACTGCAATACATTCATGCTTGGTGACTGTATAGCTACTTTTGGCCTTGATTAAGGTATGGCTGTCATAGGCCACGGGCTGCTCTTCACCTTGTTTGTACACTTGACTAAGTATGGCACCTATTGCTATGAGCGATGCATCTTATTTTATAATATATAGTTGGTCAAAATTTGGATATTTGAGTATAGGGCTTGTCATCAAGTATTGCCATAATTTGTCAAATGCTCCTTGGGCCATCTAATTCCATTTGAGTTCTTTTTTCAGATCCTTAAGCAGATGGAATAATAGTTCTGCTTTTTTGTAAAGTCCTTAATAAAACGGTGATAATAACTAACCATTCTTGAAAAATTTGGATATCTTGAATACTTTTTTTACAAGGACATTTGCTCAAAGAGAATCGAATTTTTTTGTTTTTGTGTTTGTAACCATCTTCATTAATACCAAAACCCAGGTATTCTAACTGCTCATTAAAGAAGTAACAAATTTGGGGCTTGATTTTAAGATTGTCAGTGACTAGTTTGTTGAATACTTCCTCTTAGTGTTGCAAGTGCTCTGTGTATGTTTGACTAAATACATTGATATTGTCTAGACTGACTAGAACACAGGACAATTTGAGATTGCATAAGATGGTATCCATAGCTTGTTAAAAAGTTGCAGGGGCATTACACAAGCCTTGAGGCATCAACGTATATTGAAAAATCCCTTGTGCCATTATTATGAACACTTTTCCTGATCCTCAGGTGACATATTGATCTTTCAATACCTGAAGATGAGGTCCATCGCTAAAAAGAATTTAGCACCTCTTAACTGATCCAATGATTGTCAATTTGCAGCAAGGGATAAAAATCTTTTTTGTGATTTTATTAGGATGTCAATAGTCAATTACAACCCAGTTAGACCCATCTTTCATTTTGACAATTAATATTGGGCTAGCCCACGGCCTGGTTGAAGGCACAAGCAATCCGTGCTCCAACAACATTTCATTTTCTTAGGCAATTACTGCCTCAGCCACTTGGGATCTTCAAATAGGTCTCTTAATCGAGGCAGCTTATCCAGTGCCAATTTGATGGAGTATGTTTTCTGCGCACCCTAGATAATGGCCATTTTACACAGAAATAGTCTGGTATTGTTTAAATAATGCCAATACTTCATTTTGCTGTTTTTTGTTAAACCTGATTGTTGGGATTCGACCTGCTCCCAATCAATCTAATTCAAATTTCCCTACTTCCAATACCTCTCCGAATTTTCCTCTAATGGAGCCTTATTTTCCGCCCCCTAATTGATTTGTTAAAAGGAAGCCTGTCATCAACTCCCCACCTGATCAACATCAGGATGTCAAAGATCTTGCCGGTGGAGGACGTCACTATCCTGAAAGAATTAGGGGAAAAACCTCGCCTATAAATATCTGCACCTTTTCTTAAATATAATTACACTTTTATCTCCAATTCATTTTTTGTTTAATTTATTTCTAGAGCCTCTGTACAGCAAGCTCCTCTCCAGCTGTCAACTTCCCTGGTTTAAAACAATAGGTCCATCATCACCTATTCTAAAGCTTAGAGCAAGTTACCGGCTCCTATGATTAGGATTCCTGGATCTCCCTGCCACCTGCTCGCTGTGGGACCTTTTAACCCATCCATTTTGGTACGCTTCAGAGGAACTATTGCCCTCAGCTACCCAATACCAACAAAATATTTGGTGCTCCCTGCCAGGGGCTCTCCCAAGCTACCTGGTGAATTAATATATTCACACTGGATGATTCTCGCCAAGACTCTACTTGGC